>CAJPEX010001306.1:0-61432 GCA_905338405.1 Notodromas monacha | reverse complement strand
CATGCTGGGAAACTGGGGGCGTTGGGAACCCATGCTAGCATGCGTTCCAGAACAACACAGGGAACGATGCTCCCCCAGCCGTTTTAGGGTGACCAAACAGCCATTAGCCCAACGTTTGGGTCAAAACGGCTTGCCAATGGAGCTGCAACGCAGGTTGCAATGGCAAAATTATTTGCTGGGTATAAATAGCTTGATTTGTTCAAAAGATATCAAAATTAAAAATAAAATGTTTTGATTTTTGGGAAATATTCAGAAAAGTGGTCCCTAACTTCAGCCAATGTCTGAATATCAGGCCTGTTTTTTTGGTTTTCAAGTGTCCCTAAGTCGTAATGTCCATATGTCGGGGTGTCCGCATATTGGGGTCTCGATCGCTGTAGACTTATCATCCTTTCATCCACCTTAAAAGTAAACGTTATCATGAACTCGTAGGAAACGATGCTTCATTAAGATATGCTTCACTTATAAGGGAAACGGGTGTCACGGAAGGTTTGGCAATCTTTTTAAACTTTCTATAACACGTTTTCTTTGCAGTTTTTAAAGTCCCAAATCACAGCTGAATGGCCTTGGGACATCGAGGTAAAAAAAAAGCGAAATTGTTCTGTGCATAATATCCCTCGTGCTTTCTGTCGAGAGGAAATCGACGACGTGATGTTCAACGCTTCTGGGTAAAACGGTTTTCACTGAAGGTTACAGATTATTTTAGAACCCTCTAGAGCTGCTCTTCAGTTTATAGTGAAAAAAAGTGTAAGACTGATGATACAGCTCTGAACACCCGGGAAATCAAAAAACAATTTTCTGTGCATCATAATCTATCTTGCATGGGTTCACTTTGAAAGAACTCGCCGAAGCAATATATTAAGACTTCCAAGCACTAAAATGAGTTTCACCAAATATTCACATCCTTTTTCAACCTTCTTGAACAGCTAAAACTTTAATTTAGTTCAAAGAAAAAAGTCCCGTGGAACCTTGAGACACTGAGGAAAAAAAAATAGAAAGCATTTTCTTTCCATAATCTCTCTTGAGTTCACTCGGTTGGAAACAGACAATGTAATATGAACCAGTACTTTCGGATTAAAATAATTCAAAGTTCGGGTTCTTGATTATTCTTTAAAGTAAACCCTCCGCAATAACGTTTTATTCGTATTCAAATTTTAAAAATTCAAGACTGTGGGGTTGTGGAACACGAGGGAAACATATGAAGTATTTTTCGTCCATAATTCTCTTTTGGGTTCACTCAGGAGGAAACAGACATTGTAATATGAAACACTTTTGGGTATAAAGATGGGTTAAACTGACGGTTCTAATAGATCCTTTTTCGAACCCTCATCTGGAACAACATTTTATTCGAATTTAAATGAAAAAAAAGCTAGACTCTGGGGCTTTGGAAGGCTGGGGGAAAATATAAAACATTTTCTGTCCGTAATCTCGTTTGGATTCACTCAGTCAGAACGGAACGGACAATATGTAATATTTCACTTTCGGGTATAAAAAGGGTTTTAACTGACGGTGTCTGAAAACAATTCATAATTCAAATGAAAATAATGGCACGACTCTAGGGCTTTGGAACACTGGGGAAAAAAAATCTGCGCATAATCTCTCGTCACGGGTTCACTCGGGGGGAAATCGACAGTTGTGGCGAAAGTAATTTTTGTTTTGTTTTTAGGTCGTGTGTGGCTGTGAGGAAGGGTTCAAGACCGCTATGGGGCACGAGTGAGGCCCTATACACAACCAGCCATCTCGCAGGCTGCTGCAGCTGCTACTGCCTTGCTGGCCCTGCTCCTGCTGCTGGCCCTGCTGGTCGCCAGCCAGACCCGCGAAAGCGGAGGCATGAGAAAAAGAACTGGGGAATATAGGAAGTGTCGATGGTGTGCTTCTTCCTTCCTTCCTTCCCTTCCCTTTCCTTTCAAATCTATCTGCTGGGTGTGTGTGTATGAGTAGATGTTGGGGTTGCTGCTCAGCCTTTGGTCAGTCAGGCGGGCGGAAATGCTGGGACCTGCACACGTTCCTTCTGGAAGCGTAATATTCCGCCTTGGTTACGGTGGAAGATCAAATAAATCTTTCTATCCCATAAAATCTTTACGAAATGGAACACCGCTTTGATTTCAATATTTCTTTTTTTTTTCTCTCCCGATCCAATTCCATAACAACTTTCCTGGAACCCCCATCATCAACTGAGCGTCTCTGTAGAAACAGCAGTGTGGGGACTTGAGCAACAAACCCAATCCATTTCAACAGCCGGTTTGTTACTCAAGACCATTGCTTTTTAAGGTTAAGTCAGGATTTCCGGTAGCAACCGAGGGAAAATCAATTGAAGGAAATAGCATAGCAAAATCGAAGGAATTGACAGAAAAAATAAATACAGAAGAACGCACGAAAAAACGAAACTACGAATCGTTTTACTAATTTTGCGAACGGGTGAGTTGGAAACAGAAGAGGGTATTTTCCAGAAGTTGGATTTCCTTCGCTAATCCCTCGTTTAAAATGTTCTTTTCTTATTTATTGAAACATTTGTATCCTTTTTATTTTTATTTTTTTATTGCGACGTTGTTTGTCCGTAATACGAAGTTTGTTACCTATAGGACAGAATTGCGGCCAAATCTTGGTTTATTCTGTAGATTGTTTATTCCTCGGGAACTTTGTTGTTCAAGGCCTCATTGCGTTGCAGAATGCTTTTCCTGAATTTATGTAATGTTCCATTTTTAATCAGTTAATCTCATAATTTCAAAAAAATAATCAAGGTTCCATGAGTATCGTGGTGCTTCTGCGTGGCAAAAACAAAAGTTTATCACCTGTTACTTTCCTTGAGATACCGAAGGGTTATAAAAAAACTTTATAAAAATTCAATTTACGCAAATTTTATTACTTCTGGACAAGCATTTCAGTAAGATAGAGCTTACAGGGAACATAGATGAAACGATCGAAGCATTAACAAGAATAAATAAATTCTTCAGATTTCACAGACATCTAGGAAAAAGCATTATTAGTAAAACTGTTTTGTATTAAATTCCAAGTACTGTAATATCGTTTTACTGCAAGGGGATTTCTCAGAATGATTGGTTAAGTACAGGAATTTTTCCAATGAGATTTATTGCAACAAAAATGCATTTCAGATCATTGGACAAATGATAAGTCTGGTGGCTGTCGGACGTCATACAACTGATGAGTTGGGATAGGGGATTTTTTTGCAGGAAAAATGAGTGCAATAATATGCCTTTTTTCTTTGCTAATAACTTGGAAATCTGCATTTATTTTTACTGTTTTTAAGGCGGAAACACTGTTCCACTGCTGCGAGCAGCATTCTTCACAACGCATAACTCGTTGTGCTTATCAAGCAACCGTCAAAGCCAACAAAAATGGGGTTTTTCGTGAAATGAGGTCAGAGGCATGACCCGCCTTGGCCGAACAGAACCAGAACCCGTACATATGGCTATCAGACTGTGTGCTTCCGCTTTACTGCACACGGGCTCTTCGTCATGGTGGACTTGAAGATTGATTTTAAGACGGAAGCTCGTACATCTCTGCCATTCTCGAGGAAGATTTCGGACGGGTCTGCTTTTTGCGGAAGAAAAAAAAAAAGACAGACGAATGTCCGGTCTGATGGATTCGTCCTCAGCAGGGAATTATACATAATCCTCAGTTTGAGGTATGTTGTGATGCCATATGCTTGGTTACTGTCGACATAGGGTGGTTTGGCCGAGGACTAAAAGAGTTCGTTTTTCGAGTGCCTTTTAATTGATTCATTTTGGAGTTTGCTCTGTTAGATACTGGGCCTGACAAGATATTTGGGACTTAAGAGGGATGCACAGAGTGGACGACAATAATTTTTTGAAAGGTTTAAAATTTACTGTAACAATAAACGTTGGACAATCAGCCATTTTTAAGCCGAAAAATATGAATTGAAGACCGTCAATGCGCAGATATGGTTTTCCTAATGATTTATTTCTCTTCCTTTTCGAAGCTGGTTTAAAATGATGAAAGCAATCGGATGCAGTCCAAAGAATGCATCTGCATTTACAGAAATTCATTCTGAAAAAGGCAAAAAAAGGTGTGCACCAAGATGTGGAAAGGAAAATGCACACAATGAAGTTGCTGAGGCTTTTTTCTCTTTAATTCGACCCTCACAAGTGTGATTATTAGTGGCACTGTGAATGAATTTAAATTCAGAAAATGAGTTGAGTCAGTAAAATGCAGATGTATGTAATTACTTGATTTACTCGAATACCGTGCACCCTCAAGTATAAGAAATGTCTCCTAGTTTTCTGCCTGCAATTTTGATGAAATACTATCCCAAAATAAGATGGACGTCCCGTTTTTAGTGACCGAAAAACTACAATAAAGCATTTTAAAAATAAGAGGCATCAGAATTAGAATCTGAACACGAATTCAACCTGAATTCAAATAATTTTCAGCTCTCTTGATTTTGAAAATGTCCAGTGAAAATGTATAGTACAACTATGTTTGTGTAATTAATTGTTTGATGTACGCGTAAACTTCCAACATTCTTTTGAATTTGTATTCTTGTTTATGATTACACCCCCTTTTTTCTACCAATTTTGAGAAAAAATGGTGTGTGAGCACAGTATTTTTCTGACTGAGTCTTCGCATCAGAATTTCTGAATGTTGGATCACATTTTCCCATATACAGTACTTCAAAAATATTATTTTTTTATCCCTCATTGTGTCTGTCAAGCTATTGCGTAAAGTCCTCCAAAAATTCAATAGATTTTTTTTCATTTACTTCAAGATATGCATAAAAATATGCATGAAGGATACGCGTGTCTCATATTTGGTTTAAACCGTGTCTGAGACTTCTGGGTCATTGATTTGAAGCGACCTCTTTGTCAAATGAGCTTCAAAAAAACCTCACTGTTTTTTTAAGTTATATCAGAGAACTCTGTGTATAAAAAAAAAGTTAAAAAACAGCACCTTCGTTCTGAAAAAAAAAGGTTGAGAACTATTCCTAGAACTTGAAAGCTCAACAAGATTCTCGTATCAATGAAACTTTTCACTGACATGTTGAGAGAATGTCAATTGTCGGAATAAAAAAAATGCTGAACTGGTTTCTGATGGATTCTACGAAAGTGTAGGTTATCACAGTCACAGGCTTTTCTTTCGTTTTGTTTACACTACATGCAATTTATTTTTCCCACACACATCGCTTCACTTTCTTTGGAAAACAATGGAATTATATGAACGGCGAGTGTGTTTTTTCTGTCGTCCCCGGACGGGTTTTCTGAATTGGGTCGCGTTACACCGCTTCTGGGTTCGTCACTCGTCGCCTGGCTTTTCATTCTCCCTTCCCCTCGTTTCTTCTTTACTGTTATGAATGGGATTGCTTATGATAGTAAACCTCGATTGAAAAGAAATCCGGGTCGGATTCCGTGTCGCCAGGGAGTGCTGTCGTCGGCGGCGGCGAAAAGGGACGCCAGTTTATTACGAGGCGACGATGGTCGAGTGCTGGCGGTCTTCCCCCCTTTTTTCCCCTCGTGCTAACGAATGATTCTAGTTCCTGAAAGAAAAAAAAAACGAAAAGAAACTCAGGTGCATTGTGTGTGCATTGTATCCTTAATTTTTGAGCGAGTTTCGTGAAATAAGCTTCTCATGAAATCCGTCCAAACACGGGATGAAAACCTGTTTAAAAGAGTTTCCATTCAATTTCTTTTTCGCGTTTTGTTCTATAGTTACTGTATTAGAAACTTAAATTGAATGAAGCTGGGATCGTCAAAAGTACAGTACAGTATGTGTTTCTCATTTTCCAATGCATTTTCGTTGGAATTTTTTCACAAACATTTTAACGTGGCTTTCAAAAATATTAAATAGGAAGAAAATAGTCCTCCAATAAGTGGTTGTCGAAAGTATTCCTCGAATTTATGTTTCTCATCCTCTCATTTTTGATTTCGGACTTTATTATACAGTATCTGCTTTCGATTTTCGAGAGTATTTCCGGAAATCTTCGCTAAAAAAATACCCCGTTTTTGGTGGTTGCCATTGAAATTCTCAGCTTTCGTTTTCTTTAGAGATTTTTGAAAGAATTGTATTAACGCAGAATCATCACCTAATAAGCCTTTTATTTTTCAGGTTCAGATTATTTTCGCGAAGAAACGTTTCCCGGTGATTAAACCATGAAGAACAATACAGTATCAGCGAGTCTATCATTTGCATTGATCCTGATGCTGGAAATTCTGCTGATCGTTTGTGTAATATCCCCTCAGTCATCAGCCAATGTGATCAGTAAGAGGAGCCCAAATATCATTGACGGAAACCCAGTCTTCGGATTTTTCCAGCCAAAGACGATCAATCATCAAAGATCCACAAATCGTGTAGTCGATGCTCTTCACGACCCAATATCTTCACATGACGTTCCTTTTATCTCAAATTACCCAAGTCAGGATCGAAAAATGCTCACCAGCAGACAGCAGCCCATTTTCGGACATAGATTAGCCACTGTATTGGTAAACTTCACCAGAAGAGTTCTGGACGTCATTAACATGTTCCCTCCTCTGCGCAACAGACGCAACCAGGCCAAACCTGTTGAAGAACCCGCCCCAGAAGAACCCGCATCAGAGACCCAAGATAAAGTGCCCCAAGCAGCAGCGACTGAAGCAATAATTAATGCACCTGATGAGAGTCCAAACAAGGTCGAAGATCCATTAGCACTTCACCTTGTGCGGAAGACTAAGAAACCATCGACGGAAGTGTCGGTAATTGATGAGTTTGCGACGACGACGGATGAACCCGGAAACTTCGTCGGAGAAACCGGGGAACTTGTCGGCGACAAAGAAAGCAGTGCCCGATTCCTGGGGGGTTTTCTGAGTCCTTACAGCCCATTCAATCCATTCCAGGCCCTCTTTACTGAGGTTCAGAACAAAGGTTAGAACTTGCAACTATTGTTTCGAGATTTTCTTGAAATATTTTTGACATTCGGAGAAGTGAAAAAGATCAAGAGAGTGCATCTTCTTTTTTTTGTTGGTCGACTTTCGTATGTTGTTTCATTCTGGGATAAAAACAGCAGGCATTCGAGATAAAGTGCGATACTTGAGGACAGGAAATGATGCGATTTTTGAAAATTAATTACAGTGAGACCCCGAGATGCGGACGTAATTGGTGCATGGACCTTGTCGCTAAGTCGGAAAATCCGCATGTTGGAACTTTTTATTTTCCCTTAGAATTTGATGCAAATATTTTTTGATCGGTTCTCCGTTAGATGAAAATTTGAGAAAAATTCCTCCAAAATATAAAATTAAGCAATTGTTTTGAACTTCAATGCACAGGAAAAAATCACACAGGATCTGATATTTTGGCATCAGAATGAGCTCAAGAAGCAAAAAGCAAGAGCAAGTCTTGCAACACTGAGCACAAAATTAGCCTGGTTTTATGCTAGGTAAATTAAAAATTTTTTTTAATGTAAATAGCTCAATTTCTTCCAGAACCGCAAAAACTTCAAAAAATTTCATTTCAAAATTCTATTGAGAAATCTTGAAAAAGTTCCCGTATCTCGAGTCACTGTCTTTTGATGTCGGCGGTCGATTTTTTCAATTTTCAGTGTCCTTAAGTCGAATTGTCCGTATGTCAGGGTATATCCACTATTCGGGGTCTTGCTGTACTTGTCGCAAATTTTATTAGACTTTCCTCAAGCAAAACAACGGGGTTCGTGTCTGTCACCCAATGGTTTCAACTGGTATTCCTCGAACGAAAATTGAGCATTTATCTATCGAAGTAAACAATTGCATAAATCTTGCGAAATTTCGCGAAATCGTTTTTCATTGGTGAGGTGCAATTGAAGGGATGCTTTATTAATTTATTCATGGATATATGCTTTTTGGAACAACAGATTCAGTTTTGAGGAAGATGTTGAAGTTGCCGTCGGTGGCGTCGGCGCGTCTGCAAGCCCGAGGTGTCGGACCAGTCGTTGGCAATGTCGAGTTTTTGGAAAGAGACAAGAAAAAGTTGAAACTTCTGGCAAAACCAGAATATTTGGTTGTGGCTGCGGCGTTTTCCTTGTCTGCTGCCAACGGGTTCCAAGCCGGCATGTACCAGTTACAAGTACGAGCAACCCAGGACTGTGCAGTGACTAATTCACCAGCACTGTTTAATCCTTACGGGGTGAGTTTGCAGTCATTATATCAGACGGAAGTATTTGGCCATTCCTTGAATATTTAGATTGTACAATATCTGGAAATATGTGAACGTATTTGAACGTTGCGAAGCGCAACTAACAATAACATTTAAATCATAACCTTTTTTCGCATGAAAATTCATTTTCAAAGTACTGAACAGTATATTTCTTTCCCGAGCCCTCGGTTTGAAAAGAAAATTCGGGCCCTTTAAATCCCTGTATGGATATTTTTCGAATATACTGTATTCACGACACTTTTAGGTTACTAACGTATGCCTTGCGAATACAATGGATATTTTCAGGGTTAAGAATGACAATATTTCGAAAATATCCGTCATGCCTTGAAATACGAACACATGAATTTTTGCCCTTTTCTTTTACTCTTCATATGTTCATGTCAAACTTTAGGCCACTTGAATTTTTTTTTTTTTTTGCATCGGCAAATCCCGTGAAAAGTTTACGAGGAGCTCTTAGGGCTCCGTGGAGCCCTGAATAAAACGCGTAAATGCAAATGTTTCGTGCTCAGAGAATTGCGAAGTCCTATGACATGAACAGATTTGCCACATTTTTGAAAGCGTTCAGTTGAACTCAAAATAACGACTTTAAGCGATTTATCAAATTCATATTCATGGAAAGTAAGAATCGAAAATTTGACGAGTAACGTTTGAATCGATGAACATGAACCCATCCATTTAACTCAGTGTTCTAATCCTCGGTATGATACCAAAGATCAGAGATTCTGAGATGACAATTTTTGTGAATGCACTACGAATAGTAAAAGTGGATTCATTCTTTCTTTTTATTGAAAAGGTGACGTTTCAAAACTTGAGCTTGTTGTTTCAAAATATCGGAAATTTAAATTTAATTTTCAAGTTTAGCTCATCTTCTTCCGCCAACTGCGCGTAACCAGCTGCAGAAGTTGAAACATCACGATTTTCAGGTGCTTGAAATAGTTTGATTTAAAAATTGTATCTAGGTTTTCGAAGGCGGGATCATCACGAGGTCACTTCAGGGAACCCTCGGAGCCGACGGGTTCGTGCGTGGCAGCGGGTCATTCCTGGTGCCGTCGACGACGGTGTCGGTGTCACCGTCGCGAGACGTCAGCTCAATTGGCCGGACTTTGGTCCTAGTGGACCCCAATGGACTACCTGCTTGTGGGATCATCTTTTCACTTTGAAAAGCTTCCAACATAAAGCTCACCTTTTTTTTTTTTTTCTTTCTTGTTGTGTGGAAGGAACGAGAAATTTCACTTACGGTCTGCCGCCGAGTTGACCGCTTTTCTTCCGCATTGTTTCCCCGCGAGGTCGCATTGTTTTCGACTTCAAGCTCCTAATTCTTGTTTTCTAGGTTTTTACTTTCATGACCCAGTTCTTTTCCTTTTCCGTATCTGTTGCTGCTCATTGCGAGTTTATATTTTTCTGAGTGTAATTTATTGATGTTGATTGCATATGTTGTTATTTATTGCAGCGGTGGGGTTAACTTGCTGTGCTTTCGATCGAAGGATGGACGGTTCCACTTGTTATTGGTACAGTACAAAATGAAAACTGTTTGTGTATCTGTTGAACAATTGAGGAAATTTTAGACATTCTTCATATTACATTTTAAAATAATGAATGTGCGGTACCTGGAGATAACCATTTGAGATCTGATTTTCATTAATACGCGTGAGTCGAAACTGATTCACGCGTTGAAATTTGATTATTCAAATTTCAACGAGTTGGGTGCAATGTAAAATGATTTGCATGAGTTTGTATGATTTCCACTTTAACTTCACTTAATGAGGCGTTATAGAGGGAATTTCAGGTCTCAACACAAGGCGTTCAGCTTGTTCCGAAATAACTCAGAAGTTGAAAAAAAAGACCAGCGTACAGAACTGCGGCTTGAAACTAAAAACTTTAAAAAAGAAATCAATCATTTTTAGACAGTATTTGTTTGCGGAACAAATACATATTTTTGCAACAATTGATAAGAATCATGATTTTGAAACAAACAAGCGAAAGTACTTGTACAGTACATTACTGTACTGTATATGAACCTTTCTCAGGATTTCAGGAATAAATTAAGTTTCCCATTCAAGGGCCTATCGTACGCAGCTCCTTGAATTTGTGTGGGTTTGATGAAGTTTAATTGTAATTCTGTACATAACTTTCTATAATACGACCAATCTAATCTTTGTATATGAACGCCTGCTCGTTGGAACGGATCAAATCCATCACTGTATGGAGACACCATTGTATATCGGTAGAATAAATGATGAATGCAATTGACCAGGGAAAATTTTATTCGCCATTTTTTGAAGGCATCGACACTCATGGCTTCATCACGCTTTCTTTTCCGCGCCCAAGTTCGCATATAAATCTGAACAATAGAAAACACGTACTTCGCCAACTTTTCCCCCCTCGCTTTTCTCAGATACGCCTCACACAAAAAAAAAAAAAAGACGAAACAAAAACGTTTACTTCCGATCTTCGATTCCATTTATTTATTTCCTCATCGCAGCAAACGCGGAAAATCAAGAAGAAACAACTCGTCCTGCTCGGAACAGCCTCGAAGACTCAACAAGCGATTTTCAGGGAAAACGTTTCCTGTGTGAAGTGTGAAACTTCCCAATAGGGGGAAAAAAATCAACCAAAAGAAAAATTCCAATCATTTGTCATTTGTTTCTTCATTTGTGCTAAAATAAAGAAACTTTCTGACAAGAACAGGAATCGCGAAGGTTTTCCTCCATGCCTCAGCTTAGACTCATCAAAATCTCTGAAAAATCGATCGACTGCAAGTTCTCGCTCTGATGAATCTTACTCAATTCAACTAAAGAAAAATGAATCGAAATGTTGGGCAATGAGCAAAATGTTCTCGGGAAGAGAATGTCTTGATTCTATACATTCGGGATGAAAATTTGAATGGACAAACAGCCACATTTTTTTTTTGGCTCCGACGGGTAACAAGGATTAACGCTCAATAAATTCCATGGTAATATGTTCTCTCAATCACAATACGTTTGAGGCACTCAGAAGACACTTTCCGTCAAAGTCGGCTTCTAAATTCTTTTCCTTCAAATCAGAGATTTTCTGAACCGCTATTTTTTTGGCGACATCGTGTTTAAACGATGCTCTTGCGTCCCGAATATATTTTCTCACATTCTTCTCTCAATCTAACGATAATCTCGATTTCTACCGCTAATTTTCTTTTAATCGTAAGAAAGGCTACAAATTTCGACCTGAATCAAGAAACGTTCTGGCTAGTGACTTCTGACGGTTCGTCTCGCAAGGCACTTGATTCGAAACATGTTCTAGAGATTCACTCAACGATATGAACAACTGCCAAGTCACTCAAGTCCTATGGATGAAAATCCTCGAGGGATATCATAATTTCTTACGCATAAGAAACGACGCCGCAAGGGATAAAACTAGTGGGGCATTACATACGACATCTGTGGACGAGAACAAAAGTCTTCATGGCGTTCTTCCGGTTTGTGCGGCAGAGGTAAGAGATAATCAACATTGTCCGCTTCGTTTCAGTCAGCATAAATTCATGGAGGCCGAAGTGCACAGAATTCCGATTTAACATTAAATAATGTACTGAATTACCAAATGAATGCTACAGTAATGTGTTCCATGACTTGTGCCCTGTGTTGGTTAACCAGTTTCTTATCCAACGGACTATAAATTAGCTAAAATTTATGTTGGGAGGCTTGGTTCATGAGTCTCATCAGAGTTTCGATTCCATTATCATTGTTTTTCAAAGTATTTGATGATTGTTTCCTGTGACCAATATTTCGATTTTTAAGGAAAGGTAGGCAAGGCAACAAGTTTAAAATGATAAACTCTCTGTTCGAGAATGAAATTCACCAACGATTACCGGATAATTTGCATGATTGTTTTTTTTTTTTTGGTAGTTTCTGCACAAGGAAATACTTCAAATCATTGAAAAATATCTCCAAGGAAAAATTTCAGATCTGACAACAACGTTCCATGAAACACTTTCTTCACATTTATATAATGCTCGATGTAGAGGTTGAAATATGACACTTCGTGAACACAAAGTTTCTCAATTCAAACAGCAGTTGAATGAAATCTTCAGAAAAAGAATAGTTTCGTTGTGAGAAGTGCGACTTGAAAATCGGGAACCTCCATTTTAATTTACTTTAGATAACTCTTGAACCATCCCTCGTATATTAAAGTCTTTCAGAAAAACATCAAGGAGAAATCAAAATTCGGAAGTTTATGAAGAATACAATAGCTGTCTCATCACAGATTGTTTGGTGACAGAAATTCCTAAGAAATGATCGCGCATTTCCACGCCACATTGACTAAAATTTTCTTGACAAACAACAAAACAAAAAAACAGGAATGGGGTTTGACAATAGAATCCTGGAAATTCGGGGATTTGGGCGAAACAGCTGTGGCTTCGGCAATAAATATTTTCACACGTGGCAATACAAAAAAAAAAAAAAAAGATCGGCAGACTGTTACAACTTGGTCGTCCTTGAATGGTATGTGAGGTCAGTGTCCGTGTCACTGCCGGAAGAGGCGGGGAAAAAGGGGTTCGAACGAACCGTCGAGTCTTCGGGCGACGCAATTGGTGCTCGTCCCCCGGCAGCTAATGAACCTCTTCCACGCCTCAGGGGCCTTGAAGGTAATCCCGATTGTTCGCTATACAGTAATACGGTTAAAGAATCAAAACATAGTTTTAATAATCAAAATATAAGGCGAGAAAACAGGACATTGGGACTTGAGCGCCAGAGGAGTTGTCCAGCAAAAACTTTTTTTTTTAAACCCAGAAATTCCATGAGACATCAGAAAAATATTTTTTCCATCACAAGTAAAACTTTTAATCCATGAGACGTCAAAAGGATTTTTAAAATTCCGCATCAGTGCTTGAAATTTTTAAGGCTATAGTACACTTGGCTTGACCAAAGGCCGCCAAAACCACAACTGAGCCATGCGTTTGACAGTTAATAAATGTCTGGATAAGCCAAGCGAAGAAAAGAATATTTTCAGTTTTCCTCCCAAGTTAATCCTAGGTTGAAAAAAAATTATCTATAAAAAAGGAATATTGCCAGCCTTGGGCCATATTCATTTGGTTAACTTCTAATTGATTTTGAGGCTTCTGTGGCGAAAATTTTATGATTAAATGATCACGGCTCAGCTATACGGAAGGGTTTAAAAGAAAAAACTCGAAAATGCGTTGACTGCAGAACAATTGAAGGTATAGGATCTCGTTTCGTAGTTGGTCACATCTCCCCATATGTCACAATCCCACCATCAGCACATCTGTTCGCCGAATCATCTTTTCCTATGACACTAATGAGTAACAGAAAAATAAAATGAGGCCCTTCGTATACCTGAAAACGCCGCCGCTGTGCAAAGGAGACGCTTCCAGATCCGAGCCGAGCGGGGAGAATGAATTGGGCGAGGAGGAGGAGACCGGTGAAGACAGGGTGTTGTGGTGCTGGGTGTGGTGGTTGAGATTGGCGGTGATGCTGCCATTGCCGCTGTTGGGGCGTGATGGAGATTGTTGCTGCTGCTGCTGTTGCGACTGGTCCGCCATGCTGACCATGAGATCGTGCGCCGCCCGGTCAAACTCCTCCTCCGTCATGTCCATGGCCTCCGCCATTTCCCGCGACGCTGCACGCACGAAGTCGGGGTCGCAGTATTTGCCGAGGCCTTGCTGTGCCAACACCTGTGTGACAATTGCAAAAAAAAACACCCGATTATTCATCACCACATGTTTATTTAGCTTCACAAATGTCCTCGTCTCCGTTATACTCCTTGGAAGACGACGGAGTTCGCACGCTTCGCAATAAACAGAATAAAGTGCCGGCATCTCAACGCTTTGAAAGCCAGCAAATTATTATTTTTTGATTCTAACACCCAATTCTGTAGTCAAAGAAGGGTTAGAAAAAATTTGTCGAAAGAAACGTACTCTTCCAACAAGATTTTCAGCAGAACCCTCAATTTTGTCCCACGGTTTCGGTGTCGACGGAGCTGAATACGGCAGTCGTCCATTTGTTTGGCTTTCTTTCCCAGTTGGTCCTCCTGCAGTATATCGTATACATTTGTTCACGAGAAGTATTTCGAGCTGTGTTTCGTGCAAGAACCCTTCATATAAAGCAGCTGAGTTCGACGAATACAGTTTACAGCATGCAATAATCTCTTCTTTTTTTTCATGCCAACTATATACAGTGAATGATTCAAGTACAGTCGTATTAGAAGGTCAATTCAACCAAGTGAACTAAATGCTGAAAAAATACTGCGACAGTGCTCATGCCATGCGACGCAAACATAAATTCTTTTTACAAATAAAGTCAATTGAAATAAAAATTGCGATAACTGTTGCAGAGACAAGAAACGCGATGCACCTGATAGGGCAAATCAATTGTCCGTAAAACAATGAAGGAACAATTTTGCACATAATGGTCTTCAAATTATTTTCGAGCCAAAAAGCTCAACCATCTAAACTCAGCTTTTGCATCCTTCTCAGCTGAAATCCCTTTCAGAGTGGTTTATTCATACACCTATCTCCTCAAAACTCAATGACAAATATTGCATCTTTATCGAATCATTTCTAAAAAAAAAAAAAAACTCCACCTACCTCGGATTCGTAAACATACCAAAAAGCGTCAAATAATTAAAGTTAGCCCAAAGCCATAAAAGTTTGAAGAGAAATACCAGCTAGAAAATACCTTACTTTTTCGGAAATAAATATTTCCCCAGCAATTGTTCCTGAGCAATTTATCTTCAGGCCAGCATTCCAGCAAATTTGTCTAGTCTCCACTCGTAGGAATATCGACAATTTATTTGAATCCACCGTCGGTTCATTATAAAATATTTGAGATCTAGAATGATTTATTTTTATTATTTCCACAGGAAAAAACAGAAAATGCTCCGAGGATTTTCTTCCGAGGCGTCCAGTAATTCCAGTGGATCAAACTTCGTATAAGCTTTTTTTTTCGTGGGAGGATAGAGGGAATGCTTTTCCAGCGTTTTCTTTCGTGATGGAAGGAACTCGAATCGAAAAAAAAAGCCGAAACAAAATGGCAACCGAACATATTAAGCGCAACATAAAAAGCGTTCATAACGGAAGCAGAAATATACAGAGTAAACAAAAACAGCATGGCATCCGCCGAAAAAAAACTCCCATCATCATCTGAAGCACGGCTTTCAAAATTCGTGATACGAAAAGTAACAAAATAGGCAACAACAACAACAACAACAACGACGACAGCAAAAGAGGTCCTGTGTGGAACTTTTGAGAAATAAGTTTGTTGTCGTTAACCTCGGACAGCGTGGAACGAGCTCGCCCTGGGATGCATCGGCGGCGCCAGTCTCTCCGGCGAGGCGACCCCGAGGCTGTGATACGAACTGCGGCGCAACTCCAACTCACGAAGCCCACTGCCGCCACTTCCCTGATGGTCGGGGTCGCCGTTGAGTTCCACGCGCACTTCGCAAGGATTCGCCACACCACCCAAGGACGACGATGACGCCGACGACGACAGCCGCCGCTTATTCCCAGACGCCACCGGGATGTCCTTATCTGGCAGGAATCCGGCGGCAGCGAGTGCTTGTGTTTGCGCCAAGATGAGGCCATCGACGAGATGATGATGCTCGTGGTGGTGGTGGTGAGGAAGGTGCGCGGCTGCCCAGCGACCAATCGCGAACGAGTACGGGCCTCGTGGGCGGTGGTGATGGAAGCGACGGAGGAGGCGCACGGAGCCGCCGTGCCGCCAATCCCCGCCCTTCACGCCCAGCAGCTCCATCATGGGCGGCGTCGGGGTCAGGTCCGGGGTGGAGGACGCCTCGGACATCCTAGCACCAGTCAATACCCTCATTTTCAACCGTCAATGATACCCTCATCACATTCAATCACACAAAAAATCCCATTCGCTGACTGATCTTGTCCACGAAATCAGACTCTTTTGCACCCACTTGAAGACAGGAGCAGATGAGCTACTTTCTTCAAACATGTCTAGAAACTTTGCAGGTATGCTAGAACTACTGCTCCACATATTTTAAATGAATTTGAATTATTTTCTGGATACACTGAATGATCTCAGCATTGACCGCGGAAGTTTGAAAATTGAAGATCAATCAATATCCTCACATTCAAACTTCGCCATAACATTTGAAGATGGTTAAAAAAAAGTCTCGTCCATGTACAGTATTTTGCTATGGTTCTCAAAATTGGATGTTTTTCCCATTATTGGAGACGGAAACTAGGTTTTATACCAGAACGAGGGCTTCAAAATTATTTCAGATACATTTACAAATACTGTATATATGGAATGATCTCAGCAATGCGA
Organism: Notodromas monacha; assembly: GCA_905338405.1. Lineage (NCBI taxonomy): Eukaryota > Metazoa > Arthropoda > Ostracoda > Podocopida > Cyprididae > Notodromas > Notodromas monacha. Next base: position 45,014 of record CAJPEX010001306.1, on the reverse strand, counting down.
CCGGAAGTTTGGAAATTGCAGAGACTAAAGTAGGATTGCCATTGTTGCAAGAAATGGCGCATCACGGGCAGTTCGAGCAAGTATCCATCTGCAGTATGTATCACCTGACAGGCAAACAAACAAAGTCTGCTCGAAAGATTGCATACATGGCCCAGTTCCGGTCCAAAAAGCAGCAGATAATTTCATTCCTGTCCAACAATTCACAAGTTCAAACTGAAAGCTAAGCAACGGGTTGATGAACACATGTATGATGCGACATTGAACGAATCATAAAACAATCATTGCGCTAATTTTTCAACACTTTTCCAGATGAACAAACATGCGACATCGATTCATTACAAATGAATAAGTAAAAAAAAAACAAGGAGCATCTGACAAGCGACTAAAATTGATTTTCTGCATTTGCTGCAGAAAGCGAAGATTTCCTCACGACGAGTGAAAATTCTGTGCAAATTTCCGTCAATCCTTTCACAATAAAAATGTCCTGAAAACGCCTGCGACTCCATCAAGAAAGGAAAGAAGCTGCGAAGGAAAAATTAACCAACTATACGTGCAAAAGCCATGCCTCTTATCACTAATATCCTCGTACAGTATTTCGAGCTTATTTGACAAGGTTAGTTTTGTTTAGGCAGTGCAGGCATAGCTAATATTACATGGCTTCGTTATCGGTTAGATAATTAACGTGGTCACCCAGGAAAAACCCTCGTGATCAATTAGGAAGAAGTCACGGCAAGTAAGCCACACCCCACGAAACTCGACTGGGCTATAGTTTTTTTTTAACCCAATGAATGCTCCTCACCATAAAACGGGGACAGGAAATTCGGATTCACCATCAGCGGCGCTTGGCTGTGAAATACGGCATTATAAAACTTTTAAGTTGATTTCATCTCTGGTGAATTTCTTTTCAAATTGGTTCTTGGTCGATCAAAGATTACACCAAACAGTCTCCACTCACAATCGACATGCCACGGCACTCGGGAGGGATAAAGGGGTATATTTTAAAAAATACGAGTATGAGGTTAAAAACGGAATGACGTCACGTTTATTTTCGGATTTCTGGAAATAGACATTTCAGTATAGTTCAACTGAATGATCACCTCCATGATTCTTCATTGATTCCATGATTTTGGATTTGCCTAAGGTGTTCTGGATCTTGTGGGAAAAAATACGCAGCTATCAATAAATTTAAGTGCTGTTGAAACACGTCATACCGCACAGAAAACGGCGATATTTTATCGCGAAGAAAACAAGAAATCGCCTCCTTCTTTTGGTTCATTGCTTTTCCCTAAGTATTCGAAAAGCGAATTGCTTAATTCCCGAGAATTTGAATTGGCAAAAAATGTCATGATCGTGAGCTAACTGCATATCAGACAACCGTCTCAGCTTGACCATTATACATTATGGATTATTTGAGAATAATGCCCGGCAAAAATGACTTCGCGATTTTTTCAATTCGTGAATTTGAATAGAAACTTTTTTTGTTTTTTCTTTTTTTCGAAGGCAAGATTCGTCAGGTTGATACAATTTCGCCGTCAATTCGTGACCCCAAAACTGAGCGCCAGTCAACATAGGGAAGCTGAGCAAGAATTCATGTACAGTGAGACCCCGAGATGCGGACGTAATTGATGCATCAAGATTCAAGAGTGTCCTGATGTTGGAATGTCCCTAATAAATCAAGTCTCATTTTTTCTTAGACTTCAATGCTAATGTATTTAATTGGTTCTCCTGTTGTCAAAAATTGGAAATACAGTAAGTCCTCAAAATTTTACTAAAAATTGTTTTCCTCAACTTCAAGATGTGGAATCTGATGTTTTTGTATCAAAAGGATATGAAAAAGCAAAAAAAAAGATAATAAGTCTTGCTAGAATCTGCACAGATGAGAGGAAAAAACTCTGAAAAACGAAGCACAAAATCAGCTTGCTTTTGATTATGAATAAGAGTGAATTAATCATGAAATATTTTTTTACATTTTATGAATATAAATAGCTTGGTTTGTTCAAAATTAAGATATCACAATTTTAAAAAATGATACGTTTTGATTGTTTGGGAAAATTTCAGAAGTGCCCCTAACTTGAGCCAATGTCCAGATGTTGGGCCTGCTTTTTTTTTGGGGGTTTCAAGTGTCCCTAAGTCGAATTGTCCATATATGTCAGGGTGATGACATATTGGGGTCTCGCTGTACTGTATCGAAAAGCACCCTGTCTTAGCTTAAGGAATATCATTCAAAGGATGCGCAAAAAGAAATGATTGCATATATTTGTACAAGTGGTACCTCGCAATTCAACCTTCCGCAATTTGATGGTCAAATTGCAGGGAGGTTGACTTGCAATTCAACCCTTGCCCCACAATTCGACCTGCTTTGACCACTTTTTCGTTTTTTTTAGCTTATATTTTTAAATTTCACTGAGTGTCTCGCAATTCGACTCTAGTCCAGCCACGGATGATGGTCGAATTGCGAGAAACCACCTGTACTATTTTTTTATTATATTTTTTGTGCGTCAAATGAATGAAAAACTGTTTGCGACTTGCAACAACTGACGCTGGGTGGCGCTAAGGTCAACCGTGCCAACCAGCACGCAGTCTGTTTCACTTGGAATTGTTCTTCACGCTCATTACGCAATTAGAAAAAATGAGGAAAAATAAATAAAACAAGAAACAGTACCCCCTCATCTTTTTCCAAATCCAATCGACACCAGTTGGGTGGGGGGGACACGGAACTCACTCGACGTTGATGCAAAGCGGCGGGCGCAGGCAGAGGTCGTTGGGTACCGGGTCCGGGCCCGTGACAAGGCGCAGGGGGCGCAGGCAGTGCAGGTCTTCGTCACCCGCAGTCCGCCGACGACGCCCATACCTCGACGCGGCCCGGATCAACGACCAGGCACTACTATTACACGTACCCATGACACACACACGCACACACATCAGTACATTTGTTTGTTCGTTTGTATTTGTTTTTTTCAAAACATGCCACACGCAAGCAGCAAGGTCCACATAGACGACGACGACGACGACGATGACGAGGACCACGATGACGACAATCGCCCAGTAGGGAAATCAGCCAACCAACAAAAAGAGCCGCATATTTGGCACACACAGAAGATGCATGAGTTAGAACACATTTCATTTAATCAAAGAATACGGCCATTCAAACAAGTCTACACTTGCTTCCATGCGACAAAATTCAGCTCTATACGCTAGGACTGCTTTTTTAAACTTTTTCAATTTTTTTTCGGGAAATTTAAAAATACAGGATATTATATAGTGACCAAGTTTGAACAACTTAGCAACTGCCGAAAACAATAATATTTACGTGGATTTCTAATTGACAAAGGCTTTTTAAGTCATCAAGCTCACGTAAACACTCTATTACCAAACACAAAGCGACTAGAGGAAATAAAATATCTCATGTGCTATAATACATTAATCTCGATGATTCCCTTTTCAAAATTTGGTAAGTTCTCTGGAATTGGGAGAGAGGAAAAGTCAGACTGGTACATTCCAATTTACTCGAGAAAAAACTCCATCTCACGGAATAGCTCAAAAGATTATTTTTTTTAATATTTTCTAATAACTCCTAAGGCAGGATTTCATGCATTGAAAAAGTATCCCGTTGTTGTTCTGCAAAAAAAACAAGAAGACGAAAAAAACTCACCTTCCGACGTGCAGTGAATGGTGTCGGGTTTCAGCAGGCTGATGATTCATCTGGTTGTAATCCAGAGAATGTGCAGGAGAAACCTTGCGATTGAAACACATTTCTTCGAATAATTATCAAAGCGAGGAAACAAGGCCGTCATAAATATCTACGAATCACACTCTTTCCAAATGCTACCAAACTGACAGGGGAAACATGGCGTGCCTGGAAACTCTTTTTCTGAGTCTAACAGGAGAATCAGCAACTAAATAATAAATCACTTCACGAATGTCTATAGAGAAGATGATTTTCTATTTTTTTTTCTATGAGAAAAAAAAGCTAGATTCCACTCGGCAGGAATTCTCACCTTCAAAATGCTTATTGGACCCTTACGCGCGCTCGTTGCGTGTTTCTGTCGCAAACAGAAACCGAAGTACGTACACGGACACACACAACAGATTTACGAAGATATGAAATGAAATGAGACGACACAAATAAGACAACAATGCCACCAATATAGAACGACTCGAAAATAGCTGAACAATTTTTCCGGAAGTGAGTAAGTGAATGTACAACGTGCAGTTGTTGGACATGGGTTAAGTTTTGTCAAATGGCGAGTTTCAATGAGTGCGACAGGTCCGTGTTATGTAAGCTTGTATCACTCATCAAGGCGGGTTTCATAGGCTTAATTCATGTTACAGCTGTATCATTAAATTAATTTTTTCAAATTTAAAATAACCTATCATCAGTTGTTTGGAACATTATCTCCCGTCAAATGTAGCCAACACATAATCAAATTCTATGAAGTAAAAAAAAATCCCATAGCCGGCCAAAGTGATCATTGACGACAAACGTTCGGTGAAAATTAAAAATTTCTCATCAACTACATGAGAAGTGAAGTGGAAATATCCATGAATAGCATTTTCCCGCTGGAAGATTTTCGAAAATATTAAGGAGTGAATTTGAAAAAACATCGCTATAAAGGACTTCAAAATATTACTATTGGTCATAGAAAACTATCAAATTAATAATTAGTTTCATCATTGAGTTAGACAAAACTGCTGGATAATTTTATAAAATTTTCTTGAAACTGAAGCAACTTTCTCCTGCAAGTTCATTTGTGACTCCTTCAAGTTATTTAATCATTTAATTGCGTCTAATATTCATTCTTTCGTGAAACTTTTTATATTTTCACCACAAAAGAAAGTGATTACATAGTAGTAGATGAAGAAAATGCAACTGTTTTTTGTTTCTCCGATGATATTTCTTGGGTACCTTCCAAGATTTAGAAGAAAGCTCTTGTATTGATCACACAGGCAGGCATGAGATTGATTCTACGCACGAATGATAATGAGACAGATAAGTCAAGGAATTTTTTATCGCAGTTATCAAAAAACTCTACTCTTGTACCTTTTATTTTTAAAAAATATACTGTAGTTCATTTATGAAATCGAGAGTCAGGGAAATATATACGAAGACTTCAAGTGGTTCGCGAACAAAATGCGCCATCTTAAGTCTACTCATATGATGTCTGAACCAATTTCTCAGTTGCCTTTTAAGATATTGAATACAGTACAACTTTTAAATTTGAAATAAAAAATCCAGTGCAAGATGAAGACCCTTTTAAACCACGCCGATATCGATCATGTTTTGTCATTGAGTCTAAAACCGCAACCAAATCGTGCGAAAATGAATTTCGGTCTTACTTTCGACTGTGACGAAGCAAACTGGAACGAACGAGGGCGCTTGCTTTTCATTGACGACCACATGCTTCCGAACAAAGTGTGATTTCTCTGCACGTTCACAAGAAACAAAAATTCGGCCACCAATAAAATAAAAAACGAAATCTCTTTGTTCTTTTTCTCGCCGACAAAAAGAACTAGCTACAGAATCATGAATATTTTTCGCTCTAATGAGTATAGCAACCCGGCTTATTTGAAACGACTGCTGGTTCGAATACATCAAGTGGATTTTTAAAGGAGGGAAAAACCCGGATTTAGCAAATAGGAGAAAAAACGACAATGAAAATGAAATCGGGAAACGGAAATCCTCACCCTGTGCATCGGCTCCGGGTCGTCGTCAATCAGTTGATCTAGATTTCCGGAAATGGCTCGCTTCAGTTCCGGTCCTGCCTCATGCAATGTTCTCAAACCAGCCTAAAACAAATTCGGGAATAAGTAAAGAAATTTTCTTCTTTTTCATTCTAAAGAAGAAGAAAAAAAAAGAAATCAGAAATGAACCTGTAAAGTGACAGTATTTTCACGACTTCGTTCTCCTTGTTCCTTCATCTCCTGCTCCTTTTTCTTCTTGAATCGTCTGAAGTAGTCTTGGATCAGGAAAGTTGCATAAAACTTGCCCACAGTCACGTCGTCGTCATCTTGAATTCGCATTTTTTTGTTTACAAAATAAAACCAATATTATTCTCCAGAGAAGTGAAATTTGATCGAAAGTTTCCGGGAATGTAAGCCCAGCTTTAAGAGTGTCCAAGCTCATGAATAATTAGTCACAGCTTTTTCAGCTCGATAATGTTCAACCCGAATGAATGAGTCTACCAAGGAATATCATTATTCAAATTTAATCGAATTCGTTTTTCCAAGTCTACAACCGCAAAACAGGCAAAGGTTTTCCTAGAAATCTATAGCACACTGGACTCCCTTTTTCTTCGTATATAATACCACCACACTTTCAAAGAATTATTTCACGCTTTCTAAATTTCATTGCGCTAAAAATAGTGCCACACACTTCCTCGATAAAAGCGCCTAATTACGGTTCTTTTGTTGATCGCGTTTTCTGTCGCTTCTGCACTAAGCACACTCAAATTGGGAAAAGAGACAGTACTTTTTTCAGCTGCAACTCATCATCTGCTGATTCCTTCAGAAGAACAGAAACTCCATTTTTTGCCAATGAAAAAGCATGGGGCGAATTTAATTTCATTGCAGGAGCACGCAATTCACTTTAATGTCGGGAAAATATTTGGATTTTCAATTAATCAATGACTGAAATCAAAGCCATAGCTTTCAAGATGTCGCACGGCATTATTAAAAACAAAGCTTGATCAAGATTTTGAAAGAAGGGAAAAATAATTATTCAAGTATTTATCATTGAAAGTATGAAGTCAAAAATCTTTGTTCAATGTACGAAAAAGTCGTGTTTTCGTTATATTTTCAAATATTTTCCCAAAAATTGAATTCAAAGGATGTTAAAAGGTTCAACACTCCTGCTTCGTTTCGTATTTACAGGGTAACCGAAAAACGAGGATGGATCGTAAATTCCAGTCAATCATTTTTCCGGAAAAATATTCCAAAAATTTTTTCAAATCATGTTCCAGCCGCATTTTCTGTTCAAAATCTCTTGTTTCCAGACGATCTACGTTTTTGTAATTAATATATTACATGGCATGGCATAAAAAGGACGAAATTTCGATCAATCCTCGTAATTTTCTTTCTTTTAGAAATAAAAAAAAAAATCCAAGACAATCCAGCGGGAAAATTTAATGTACAGTATCACAGGAATAGCTTCGGTTTGCACCAGCAAGAGTCACGTTCGCTCTGGCAAACCTCGCAGATGTAGCCGAAATGTTGAAGTAGATGTCGCCCGACGACCGCAGAAGTTGCAGAGGGGAAAATTTTGCACACGGCAGCAAGCTTAGAAAAAAATACTCACTACCGGGCGGAGGGATGATTTGGTCGAGAAGCCGAGGATTCGTGCGTTTCCAGAACTTTTTGATGACTGCTCGAAGCTCGGCATTGGCATCGTCAATGTTGCCATCGGTCTTGATTCGCAATGACGTTCTCACAACAGCGAACAGAGTCGCGTTGAACATGACGGTTCCGTCAGAGTTCAGAGGCATGTTCATCGCCACCAAGCGCTAAAAATGTATGCCGAAAAATATGATACAATCTGAACCATAACCAAGGAAGACGAACAACGTTTCTTACAAGCTCACCCAAAAACAAACATGAGAGTTTTGAAGCAACATAAACGGGGATTATTCGACGAACTACGAAGATAAGATTCTAAAATTAATTTTGAACAGTTTGCCAGAGGAGGAAATATGGCATTCTAACATCATCCAGGAAGTCAGAGTTCACAGACATGTTCTTCTCCATCACATGCGAACATTTTTTTTTCTAAAATAATCACAGCCGCGAATGTCCCAGAAAATCGGAATATTCCGCAAAGGTATGAACTAAAAATTCTTAAAATAATAGAAAGATTTAGAAAAATGGAACATGCCAGGAAAACATTCAGAAATCCTTTACGCGTTTCTTGATCGACAAAAAGTGCCAATATTAGTCGAAAGGACCAGAAAATCTTGAGTATGACGGAGAAAAAATTTCAGGATTCACATAAAAACAAGGGTATTTTGATCTAATTTTGCCGAAACGGTCAGCATGGAATACCAGGGCGTGAAATCGGAAAGCATTTAGAAGAAAAAGAAGTTTCGAACAAGTACAGTACAAACCTTGCAAGCGACTCTGTGAGGACAAAGTTTGCCGAAACCCAGAGGAGGAGAGATTTTGCGAAGCAAGGTCACAACGTCCAGATGTTTGATGCGGCCCTTTGCGTCTGGGTCATATTCGCTCCACAACCTCACAAACTCATCGAGATGATGAGGCCCGAGAATGGACCAATCCCTCGTCAGATAGTCAAAGTTGTCCATGATGACAGCCACAAACAAATTGATGATCTGAAATGTCAATGAAACAATAATTTCAAACTATTCAAATTTCTTCACACTTTTTTTCTCCGTCGAATGGCGAGTTCACCATATTGTGAACTTGAGACCAAATCCCGATTTCCTCGCCCCCGAATTCACGGGAATTCTTGCGTTTTAAAAATTAATTCAAAATAAATAAAAATAAAAAATAAGTATTCCACATTGAATTAAAATAAAGCATTACACTGTTTCCCTGCATACACTAACGTCGGCATGGGAACAGTCATGAGCCAATTTCAAGGATGAATATTTATTTTGCAAGTTATGCAAAGTAATGCACTTTTGGAAAAAAAAAACTTCTGGGAATTCATTCCAATAAATCAAAGGAGAGTACGGTAAAATCATTTGTCTGTCACTCAACAAAAGATTATTCCTTCAATTCATTCGCTTTTCCCGGAATCTGCGTGCAAAACGACCAGACGTAAATATGCATCATGGCACGTACTTCGATTAAATTTTCAGGTATAAAAATTGAATTCCGGTACTCACAAGGAAGGAACAAAGCACGTAGAAAGAGATGAAATAAGGGAAGGCGAAGTCGTATCCACAACTGGTTTGTTGGCTCTTGAATTCGTCGCTTCGAACGTCACACTTGACAGCCGGTGCGTGAATGCAAGCCAACATGATTTTCTGCCAGGCTTCGCCGGTCGCAGAGCGGAACAACACCAACACGGCTTGCGGAAACGTTTGAAAGTTGTTGTTCCGGTCAATGGCCGACCCTTCGTTGTTCAGTGCTATTTTCCCGAACAGCTGCATGCAGGCGAGAGAAAATAATTGTTCAGGTAATTGTGATCACGAATATGTGAAGCAGCTTGATGAGGGACCTTTTTTCTTTAGCAGGTGGAATGAACTCATGATTTTTGATTCATTTAGTGGACCCTGCTCCGGATAAGGCGTTAAAGCATTGTCTATCAAAAATAAGCGTTGCAGCGGGAAATAAGATTTCATTTTTCAAATGAGTAAACGCTTTCTGGCCAGGTTTTCTTGCTTGATAATTTCCCTCCGCTTGTTTCCCAGAGTTTTAGCTGATATTTTATCATGCTTAACAATCGTAAATTTATTTAGAGAGCTATTTTGAAATAAAGGTAAATAATTCCTAGGGATCTAGAAAAAATTAAGCACTCAAAATAACTTCGTTAGCCATTCGAAAAAAGAAATCTTCGAGGGATCTTGAACCAATTAGCCATTCTGTAAAACTTTAAATTATACCATGTAAATTTTGTAGAACATCAATGGCCCACTTATGTCAATCATAATTGTTTGTAAAAATGTGGAAGGTAACATAAAAAATTCGCCCTTCCCTGGAAAGCTATTTTTGCGTTAAGCAAGCTGAAAATTCGCACTGGAATTAATCCTGAAAAAGGAACAATACGGGCCTCTCTTTTCTTCATCAGTAAAACTCTTTGCTTCTCAAGTTTATGTCAGGATCCCTCTTTTTCCATGAAACGTTTGTTTGATAAAAATTTCACAATTTTACGAATTAGCAAGTGTCATAAATAGCCACAATTTGTGGGTTGCATAGGAAAATTTCGGCATTTCACCTGCATTCCGATGACGGCATAAATGAAGAACAGCATGACGATCAACAGTGCAACGTAAGGCAAGGCTTGGAAAGATTTTATGAATGTCCAAAGCAAAGTTCGAATGCCTTCACCTCTGCTCAACAACTTGACAAGCCTCATCACTCGGAACAGGCGGAAAAAGTTGATGCTGATGATACTTTTCCCCGACTTCGATAATGAAAATAAATTACATGCGCATTATTATATATCAATTAGCTCATCTCTATAGAAATAAAGCCCTGGTAACTACTAGATAGTTTTTTCTGGCCCACGTGGAACAAACGAAAACAAAACTAAAACTGCTGAATGAGGCTATTCCGAGAAATTTATCATCATCTTCAATAGATTAAACAACGAGTTTAATCTATGGATTAATATTCAAGTGATTCATGAAAATTGCTTTTTATTGCTTGATGAATTAAATCCTGGAAAATTTTAATCGATTAGAAACTCTGCAATTATATTTGTATTATTAAAAAAAATCAAAAATCGGCAAAAACCACCATAAATTATTTTAAAAACCTCATATTTTTTCTCGAATTACACTCACACGATTTAAATGAGCTTGCTAAAAATGTAGCAAGTACAGTACAATATTTTCAATTTTAAAATCAAATTTCAAAGTGTTTTCGAGACGTTCAAAGCCTGCTTGACTCACGCTCATTTCGGCGTAAACGATGTCGATGAAGCTTCCGAGAACAATGATGAAGTCAAATACGTTCCACGCGTCTCCGAAGTAATTCTGAAATGAAATGTAGTAAATTAATTTCGGAATCTCTATGCAAATTAGGGCGTCACTCTCCACCTTCGGTTTGAAAGCCAGGATTTTCAAAACGAATTCCAGGGCGAAAACGGCCGTGAAAATCATGTTGAGAACGTCGAGGCCCTGGGTGTAACCCGGCGGTTGATTGTGGAACTTCATGGCCAAGGAAATCGTGTTCACCATGATGAGGACGAAGATGACGTATTCAAATTGAGTGGACGTCACGAACCACCATATCCGATACTGAACCCTGTTTTTCGGGATGTACCGACGCACCGGCTTCGCTTTCAACGCGAAATCAATGCAGTTTCTCTGAGAAAAATTTGAATAATATTCAAGAGACAAGTTTTTTTTCAAATTGTTCCTAATTCGCGATATCGTAATCTGATAACTTAATTACTCTAACAAACCGATACCGAGACGTACAGGTATTTGAACTCTTTGTTTTAAGTTCATACCAGAGGCTTCCAGAAAAAAAAAATTGCGAACAACGTACTACTGTATTCATCAATGCATCTGACCAAAGCATTTATTTTTCGTAACTTATTGCTGATTTGGAAAGAAATAATCCAGGATTAACACGAGAAAAATATACGTGAGTGTTTTATGCGCCGGAAGAATTTATTAGAAAAACGGACGAGTTTTTTGTTTTCCAGCATATATTTTTGGTTTTTCTTTCTGTGGGTCTGTTCATAATAAACCAACAAAAGTATAGAACTATTCATGAACCATTCCTTTCTTCTGAAGACTGCTTCGTGGGAATATTTTCATGTTCACGCATAAATCATCCTGTTGGTGATTTTCCGGAGCAGCCGCGCAAAAGAAGCTAATTTCTCATGAAAATGCACTCACTGCAAATGTGACCGTTCAAAAAGACTGCAGAGATGAGTTTTCGCAAAGACTTAAAAAATGGCAGCCCAAAATCGACGATCATTGCCGAAACAAATTCAGAAAGCATACGTGAAAGCATTTTTAATCGTGCCTCGTGATTGCCTGATGAGACGAACTATTTTAAATAATAAAAAAATACTAGGATATGCGTCGATGACTCTTGCGACTTTTAGGAAGCCCCTCGTACCATCCAAGAAATGAGACTTTACTTCGATACGCGTTAAAAAATTTTCTGCGAAGATTCGAGTCCCTCACTTGATTTTTGTCAAGCTCGCAATTCTTGTACTCCTGCTCTCCCTCAGACTGGAAGGTGACAATGACGAAACCCACGAAGATGTTGACCATGAAAAACGCAATAATGATGATGTACACGAAATAATAGACTGCGATGAACGGCCGGTAATTGTAAATTGGTCCCGTGTCCGGCGTATGTGAGTCTATCGACACGTACAACAACCTGTTCAACACAAATAAAAAAAAAACGCGTTAATTTAAATCGTGATTTTTTTAAAGAAGGAAAAACATTTTGAGTAGTTCGACTCACGGTGGCCAGCCCTCGAAAGTTGACACTGTAAACAATGTAAGCATCGCCTTGCCGACATTGTCGTAGTGGAATTCGTAGCGATACCATTCGCGATCTTTTACAATCGGGTTGTTCAAATTCCCGTCTTCATACACTACGTAAGAACCACTGAAACAGAGCCAAACAAGAATGCGATGTTTAAAACTGCACCTATTATGATATTCAGACAGAAAACGAGCAAAAAAATATATTTGTCCACATTAATTGCAACAATATTCGTGCTTGGCGTAATTAATTTAAACCGAGGGAGGGCGACACTTTTCGCACTCAAATTTTTTAAAACACATTTTAGTAATCTAAGTTAAAACCATCGGAAATGTGCACTTTTCACTAGATTCAATTGCCTCGGGATCATAAAAAACTGGGATAACATCTGGGGAATTTTGGAATGAATTCTGGAGCGTTTTTCGAAATCATGCAATTTAAAAAATCCATCATCAAAAATATTGTCAAGCTGCGCTTCAAAAATTAAAAATTAACTACTGCGTCGCAAAATAAATTCGACATAACAGCATTCATTGTTCCAAAATTTTCAGTTGAAGGAAAGGTTAATCTATCAAGTTGAAAAAAATATACTCCCGTAGTACCACAGATTACAAAGTGATGCAATATATATTTGTTTGTTTTCTTTTTGTCACTCGGCCAGAGAAAGAATTGAACTCACTGGCATTCCGCTTCGGTCATCTTCGACGTGTCACTACACATGAAAAATTTCCCTTTGAACAGCTGCACCCCGATAACAGCAAACATGAACTGGAGCAGAGTCGTGACAACGACAATATTGCCGATTGTCTTCACAGCAACAATCACACACTGAACCACGTGCTTCAAGCCCTTGGCCCGGTTAATGGCCCTCAACGGCCGCAGCACTTTCAGCACACGCAAAATCTTCACCACGCTTATGGCTCCATTACTGCAGCAAGGAACAAAAAATTCAAGCTGAAAACTTGACAAAATATGGATTACATGTATACAATGTTAAGATTTTTTTTACCTGAGCCCAAAGGACACTAGAGAAACAGTCACAACCAACAAGTCGAGCAAATTGAATGCCGAGCGCAGAAACGCGCCGTCATGCAAAATGAACCCGTAGGCGATCACTTTGATGCAGATCTCCACCGTGAACACACTTGTGAAAAACATGTCGAAGTAATTCAGAATCTATTTAAAAAAAGAGAAACACATAAAGAGAAAAATCCGGGTTATTCATACCAAATATAAAATTATGATGTATCCCAACAAACCAATACGATACATTTCGATTTATTGCGACTTTCAGTTTGTCCCTCGCATATTCGGAAACCAAACGAATGAATGCATTTCTTGTTGGTTCTCAAAGGTTAGTCAAAAATACCGTTAAATTATCTTAACTTTTAAAAATTTCAATGCTGCGAACAACGAACTACACATGTTTAAATGACTTTGGTGTTTGGATAAAAAATGTTAATATTTTCCTGAACGAGTGCTGCAAAATGATGACTGAGAATACGAGTTTAGATCACGACGTTTCGACATGATCTCAATTCTTAAATGCTCAAATTCATTTTTCTGACCGGAGTAAATTCTTTCCAGTCTATACTGGATAATTCATCATCAATCCGCATGACTCAAGAAATCGTACTTCCGTACAATAAATATGCAGTAATTTTATTTTATGAATATTTTTCCACTCACTTGGTTCCTAGGTGATGAGGATTGTAAAGGATCCTCCGCAGCCAGCATGGCCGAAGATATGAGGATACACGCCAGGATGATGTTGCTGAAGTAACTGTGATTGCACACAAAGTGGCACATCACCCGGAATCTAATTGGCACCCACAAGAAAACCTCATGAAATTCGACGTGATTACAATCAGCATCCAGATAATTAACAAAAGACGAACTGCGAAACCAAAAACATGCGACTCAACTCAGTCACACTCCGTATTTGTTAAAATTTTTATCTTTTTAGCACTTTTTTACCAAAAAAGAATGATTCTAAACTCTTCGTAAAACCAGAAAAAGCGAAGTTCCTTGCAAAAAAAAAAAAATTGGCGCTGTAAGAATAAGAATAAATAATGTAATTCCAGCTAATTTCTCGATTGGACGGGAAATGAAGCGTGCAAATCCATGCAAAACATGCGGGGTTTCAAATCCAGCACCCAAAAGCGTTGTTCCCTTTTGTCTAAGCCAAGAAAATACCTACCAGCAAAAGCAACCCACGAGTCATAATAAAAAAGCGCAAAATTTGAGCAAATATGATATGCCAAAAACGTGATGAAAATTGGTGAATCGCGGAATATCATCAGCCAAAGCAGAGTCATGTTCGAATATCGTGAATATTTTCTTGAGGTAGAGCAAATGGACGTCTTGTTCAAAATTGTTCGGTGTTCTGGATTGAGATTTTCTCTTTCTGGGTGTCACAGGCTGAAGCAGTTTTCTAGAAGCGTCGCCTTTCTACTGGTAAATTTTTTTTTTTTTTTTGGCAGTTTGTTGTTTTGTATGCGATCTATTCGGCATATTCCCTATACAAACCCTTCGTCACATGTGAATTTTTCATGTGATCAAAAGAAAACTCATCCAAAATCGCAAGGAAATGTTTCACTCTACTAGCAAGATTTACGGTACATGGAGAAATTACATTGCACTGACATTTTAAAAATTAATTTCTTCTCTGAACATATGAAGGCAAGTTCAGCTTTCAAAACGTATTGTAACTTGGATTCAAGATGAGTTTTTTGCTCGATCACATGAATATTAAAAAAAATAACACGAGCTAAATCAGGGTTAGCGGTGGACACTATAAACAAGCACACGCGTCTGACAGACAGATTGCTTTGAATCTCGGGTGAATATAGAGTTTTTTTTTGTGTCTCGGTCGATTAATTTTGTCAAACGCGTGTATTTGTCACTCGCAATGCATTCTATGCTAAATCGTCGTTGACCCGTGTCAGGAAATGTTCCAGGCTCATGGGTTAGAGGCACACAAAACGAAGCTTTCAGGGCAGCCACGAAATCACGAAACTAGACTTTTCGGATCAAACTTGAAAAAAAACTGAACGTTTCTGACCGCTCCTTTAGTGGTATTTAGATTTTAGAAAGATTAGGCTTTAGATTTTAGAAGTATAAAGTATCAAAGGCTTCCGATAGCCGATTACGATATGATTATTAAGATGTTTCCTCAGGGATATCATTTTTCAAAAGCTTTTTCGACTCGGATGAATGCTATGAAATAATAATAGAAAAATTCTTGTTACAGTAGAAAACGCTGGTTTAAAAAAAATTAAGAAGCCACGCGCGAGTCACTTCGTTGCAATTTTCCGTAGTTTATTTTATTTCATTTCAAAAATTAAAAGGCACTCAAATTTCTGGGATTCAACCTTGCTCTTTTTTTCGTACTGTACAAGAAAAATACTGCAGAAGAGAATTCAAAAGAAACACGGCCTTCAGAAACGTCCAGATTTTGCAGATGGCGGAGGAAAGGGGTTCGGTTGTTAAATTTTTTTCTTTTTTTTTTTTTTTACTCTGCGCAGGGTTCACCTGTTGTCCTGCGCAAAGAGGAAGAAGGAGCGCGCCAACGGCATGGGCGTGATCACGGGCTGGCTGTCCAACTCGGACATGCGCCGGGGGCGGGCTCCCACACGGCCCTGCCCTTCCTCGTCGTCCTCCTCTTCTTCCTCCTCCTCCTCCTCCTCCTCCTCCTCTTCGTCCAGCTCTTCCAGATCCTCCGCAGTTTCTTTTTTTTCGTTTTTTTTTTGTTTGTTTCGATTTCATTTGAATACCGCGTTATCATACGTCACCAAATGTTTTTTTTTTTTAAATCAACAGAAGATCACCGCAGTTCGATGAATTATTCATTGAAAAATGTACGCACGCACGCGGTTCGGATGCGGTAGATAAGAAAGAAAGAAGAAAAAAAATACGACGAGAATAAATTGAGTTGGAATTGAATGCGTAATAAATTGTGGAATCTACTCTCCGCCCGACAGCTCACTTTTTCTTTCGCTCAAATTGATTTTATTCGGTCGCTGAACTTGAGTTCATCGTCGTTAAACTTTTTTATTTTTATTATTGATATTTCTATATTTGCAGAGATATCACCATAATTCGTTCGGTGATTATTCATATGCATTCAATTTGGAAAGTTTCCAACGTCTTGTGAATCTTTAAAAAAAAAACATTCGACACCAATCATCTTCCGTGAATTTTAGGGCCCAAATGAGTCAACGAAAACATTTTCGTGGAAGAACATTAATGCATTACTATTTACTACTAAGGTTCTGATCTTTTGAATTACGTGTTTTTAATCCTTTCGCATTTCTTTTTCCAGCATCACGGATGTTCAAAAAGTATCCCATAAAAATTGCTGGCGGGCCAGAGACTATTGAAAATCAATTTGTTCAATGTTCAATCCAGCAGTTCAAAACGTTGAAGTTTACTGCTTTAAAATTTGAGCAAAAAGGAAACGTGAATCCATGGCAGAGCATACCCACATAATTAAACATAATAATAGCAAAAGACAAACAAACCTGGTAGCAAGCAACGTACATCGCGTTCCGTGGGAACGACGCCGTATTTATCCTACTGTTTGGGGAAACTGGAAATTGCATACATACGCGTCGTGGATCTATTTACATGGTAAGCAAAATTTAATCATCCCCGGCCTAGATGACAAGAAGATGAAATACCGAAAAATTTACACAAGGTGCAAAGTGAACTTGCACGAAATTCAGAAGAATACAAATGAAAATGAAGAGAAAACATCGCCTTCCACCAAGTGAAAATCCAATGAAAAAAATGAGTGTTTTCCGTGAGATTTATTCGCGATGAATTGCATGCGCTGCTGAGAATCCAGGGAAAAGCATTTCTGCAAGCAAAAAATTTCGGAAATAAGCACTTCTTTGATTTCTTTCGAATTTTCAACACTCTGAAATGTTTCAACTTTTATCTGCCTTTCAGAAAACTGCTTTTAATTTCGTTTTTTTCTCTCGTCGTTGCTTTCAATTCATCGCAAATAAATGGACAGTGTCGTGTGTCGTGTGTTCACTCGCCCAGCTGCCAATAACTCACCTATTGGCGGGCGAAAAGAGAAAAAAGCTGGACGCCTTCGGCAGCGGCTTTCTGGTGTCGCCGAAACTGATGTCCGACACTCGACGCGGACGAGCCACGACGACGTGTTGCGGCATTGGCACAGCAGTGCCGACAGCTGAGTTGCCGTCATTATTGCTGGCAACTTCATCGCCGTCGTCGTTGTCGATGCCGTCAGTATCGACGTCGCCGAGGTCGTCGAGGCCCTTGGGATTCCCCGAGGGTCTATTGTTGTTGTCACTGGTGTCGCCTGTGTCGGCGTCGTCGACACCAACGGCTCTTGAGGCGACGTCGGCGGCGCCGCCAGCTTTGGGCATTTCTTTGAAGGCGTCCACGACGACGGCGACTTCCACGCCGTTGGCGTTCGTTACTTTCACCTCTTTTGCAATCCGCCGAATTTGTCAATACATTTCAGGCGGTCGTGTTTCGTTGTGCGTGTGGAATTGTATTTATTCATTTATTTACTTCGTCACAACAAGAAAAACGCATTTAATGAGGAAGGCGTGAAAAAACTGGAAAATGTTTCTTCCGATTTCTTACATGATTCATTCTAAACAAGCTGGGGACGATTGGGACAAAGCCTATTCGTATCATTTTTTGTTTTTGTTTGGAGAACCGATCTAGTGCCTTATTCGAAAGGCTCGTCGTGTTGCACGAAATGTTTCAGAAGAAAATTCTGTTTTTATCAATTTTCCAGAGGAAGCCTGAGTGTGGGGAATCAACAGAGTTTTTTCTTTTCTAGAATGGTTAGGAAAAATCTGGGAACGTCACTCACCGATTGGCTCCAACACAGAGACTCGACGGTCATGTCTGAAATGAGATTAGAATAGTAAAAATTACAAAATACAGTTCAACCTTGATAAGTTGAACCTCCCAAAGTTGAATAACTCCGTAAGCCGAATATTTTTCCGAGTCCCCGTGTGAATTCTCTTAAAAACAATGCATTAAAAACCTCCCTAACTTGAAGTATGTTTCTCTCAAACCTCTGTAATTTGGATTTTTTGCAGCCTTTTGGCTATCATTTTCTTGATACAGGGAAGAGAAAAGCAATACAACAAGTAACTTAATGTGTTTTAAAATGAAGTGACAGACTAATTGGGCAAATGAACACTTAGCTCCAAGTTAAGCATGCTGTAAACTCATTAAAGAAGTGATTTCTAATACCCAGAATATCACCATTTACAATTTTCTGAAATTATTTTCTGTTTTTCCAAAAAAATGCTTGTTTCCCTAACTAGAAACCTCCCTAAGTCGATTTTTTTCTCGTCCCTTTAAATTCGGCTTCAGAAAGGTTCAACTGTACAAAATTAAATCGGTATGGGATCGAATCTATTCAGACTTGAAAGAGACTTTAAAAACAAATGTAAATTTTTAAAACTAGACACAATCTAAATCCCACCGCGTACCATGCTGATTATATAGATTATATATGATTATATGCTGATTTTATATAGCGTCACTTCCGATTATATATTCATAGTAACTTGTTCGCAGTTTTCCGGAATATACAGCCTAGTTTGTCAAATTGGTTTGCAGCTAATCGTCAGTATGTACTACAGTATCTGACGCACTTTTGAAGAAAATCGAATTACAGTGCTTTACTAAAAAATAAATCATTAGTAGAGTTTCTTAGTCACTTACCGGTGATTACTGCCGACGTGGTTCATGTGACTGGCGTCGGATTTTCTTCGTTGATCGTCGCCGAATTCTCCTTCACCTTCGCCGTCCGCTGCTGCCGCCGCCGCGGCGTCCTCTACTTCCTTTTGGGCGGCCGCAGCAGCTGCAGCCGCCTCTTCCTCTTCTTTCTCAATCGCTGTCATGTCCTCGGCGTCGGCCAAGTTATCCACGGCGATGGCCAAGAAAACATTGAGCAGGATATCTACATTTTTCGTCAAAAACAATTTTAAAATAAATTTACGGCACTTGAAAAAAAATATGACGCGAAAGAAAGGTTAAAGTTTGAAGGCCGGAATTTCAATAGAGTATTTTTAAAATTCAGCACTCGCAGTTCTGCGAAAAACAGTATTCGTTACATTTTCCACGAATATTCTGCCGGTCCGATAAGAAAAAGTATCATGCTTTCATAAGCATCACATCCTCGTTAAACATTCAAACCTGAAATTAATGAACATTAAAATATACGCATTTTGAAGAGTGACTGTCTGGAATAAGCTTCTAACAAAAAATTCTGCTTGCTTCTCTATTTCCACGATGAAGAAGAATATATTCTGGACGCCACTTTTACAAGGCTCCAAAATTATTACAATTTTAAAGTTCGAGCAGATATTTTAAATTCTTTTTTTCACTCACAATTTCCGCAAATGAAAAGGATGATGAAGTAAATCGACGCCAAAGCTCCGATGCCAGCGACTCCACCATAGGCACGAATTCCATCATACATCACGGCGTTCCAATCTTCACCAGTTAATATCTGGCAGAAACAAATCACTTTAATCATTGAATTCGATGCTGATTTATTGATACACAGCATTTAAAAAGCGAAAGCTCTTCCCTACAACATAAGGTAAAGGAAGTAAGCAAATCTGAAGCTACAGAAGAAGAAGAAAGAGAAGAAGCAGCGGAGGCACCAGAGAAAAAAAAAAATGAGGCAATTTATTACAATCTGATCAAACGGAAGAAAGTGAAACTTTCTTTTAACTTTTCCTCAATTCCTCAATGCCAAAACACTTCAAATTCTTAAAAGCAAACATTCATTCATTCTTCTAATTATAGTAAATTTTTTCATTCATTTTTTTATAAATCCCTCAAAGACGTTCCTCAAAATAGGAAACAAATTTCTCTATATGAAAAACTGTGTTAATAACAAAATCCCTTTACGAGATAGTTAACTGTCACTTATATACGGTATAAAATTAAAGACACACTTTTTCTTTCAAATAAATCTATTGTCTGTACACTTGATTTAAATAAATCGTAGATTCTCAAGGTATGCTTTACGATCCAAATTACATTTCAACTTGAATCATAAACAGTTCTTTCTTATTCACATACTCGTCTTTAATTTTCGACACGCTTCAAAGTTCGGGGTATCAAATCAATGCACTCGAAGCGGACTAAATATAAAGCTAAATTTTCCAGCATTGAATTTGAGTGAGTACAAGTAATCAGATAAATTCGAATAACATGTATACCTGGAAGACGGTTAGAAGCCCTTGCCAAAAAGTATCAAAATTCGAACGAGGCTTCTCCTCGCTTTCGAAGTTGAATTTCCCTCCGAAAACTTGCATGCCGAGCAAGGCAAAAATTATTATGAAGAGGAACAGAAGCAGGATCAGGGAAGCAATGGATTGGATGGAATTGAGCAACGACGCCACCAGGTTCGACAAGGACCGCCAATACCTGCACCGACAATCCCGGCCCAAAAAGAAAAAAATTGGAATCAAAGAAAAAAAATCCCAGAGAAAAAACATTTAATGAAGAAAATATCACAAGAAGCCCCGCCCAAAAAAAAAAGCATTTACCACAACAACTTTTGACCTCAGAAACCCTCCGCACCTGATGCCCAATAGTTCCAGAAGCATTCGAATAAATCCCCAGAAAAAGTTTTTATATATTATATTATTTTCATATAAATTCAAGAGATATAATATACATCCAAGCTTGACAATGAGGAAGTGGATCAACTATTAAAAACGAAAATATCATAGGGAACATCGCCGGAAAGAAGATTTGCACAACTCATGACTCCGGAAATCATCCGCACCTGATGATGACCAATATACTGTAGTTCCCAAATGCTTGAAGAATTCCTAATGAAATCGCTCAGGTCACAGGATTTAGCGGGGAAAAAAGTAAATTCCACAAACAAGCTTAGATGTCATAAAATGCAAAAAAATCTCAAATTTATTGAGAGAGATTTAAGCACAGATTTTTCCCTTTTCCGACATGACCTCATTTTAAAGGGAAATTCATATTTCGATACCACAGTGTTGCTCACTGAACGCATTTTTTTCGAAAATAACGAAAACTGGAATTCGAAATCAATAAAACCAAATTTAAGAAGGGGTTCGATCGCAGCATTTCTGGATATTCATGAAAATCGTGAAAGAGCAAGTAAAAAACCCAACAAGAATATTCCTCAAAAAGCTTCGCCGAAGGTTAAAAGAAGCTTAGAACGCACTAATTTCAACAAATTGAATTTCCTGAAAATTATGGAAATCGATGATGCATCGCAAGAAAGGCCAAAACCCACATCGGACCGACAAGAAAAAGCCGGAAAATAGTTTGGCAAAAAGTGAAGCCCATCACCATAGAGAGCCAGATTTATTTAAGCTCCTCGAATCACCTGGAACACAGTGATCATGGACTGTGAAAAGCTATCGAAATTGCTCCGTTCCTCCATTTTCCCGCCAAAAATCTGCATGCCCAGGAGGCCGAAAACGAAGATCAGCAGGAACAACAGCGCGATCAGGGCCACGATGGATTTGATAGAATTCACCAGGGACCTGATCAGGTTACCCATGCTTTTCCAATACCTATTCAACATGGCCCCCCGTTCACGAATCCCCATGGGTATTTATGAAAGAAAAATGAATAAATGACGAATGTTTGGTTTCAATTTATCAAATTAGCCGGAAAACACGGCATGGAATCATAATTTTAAGTGCACAACTGAATAATGGGCCTGATATGAGCAACACGGTGCTTCTCTTGTTAAAATCGTTTTTGGTTATTTTAAACAATTTAAGAAGGCCATGGCACAATTTAATCTTTTTGTTGTTGTTGAGGATTTTGTCAATTTTCGCTCACCCAGGCAAAAATTAAGAAATTTCGGGGACGAGTCTACCGTCAACCCATCACTGCTGAAAGGAAATAACTTCATTCGCCACTTTTACATGATTTATAAAATTTTAACAAATTCAAAGTCTCCAACCTCATCGAAAAGCCGAAATTTAGAAAATGTATCAAATTAAGTAGAATCTCGATACAACGAATCTCGTTATACATGAGTATTGTTGACAATGAATGCGTTTTTCACGCCCCAGCCCAAAAGCAATAGTGTGATTCAGATCGCTGTATATAAAGACTTCATCGTTATAACAAAGCTTTTTCCCGATCTAAACATTTTCAGTATACCGCTATTTTACTGTACAGTACGATATTTAACAAATCCCCTCAGCGCGAACGTCGCAGTTTTATCCTTTTTGTGATACACGAAGTAAAAAAAAAAAATCTGATTTTGGAAATCATTGAATCACTGATGCTGACTGTGCAGTTGGTCCCAAAGAGTGAATTACTGAGCAAATAAGTTGCCAATATAAACATTTTTTAGCAGACGAACATGCAGAGACTCGCCTCGAGTTTTCTCGTTAATCTTACAGTGGTTTGAAAAAATTCTATCTTAAACACATTCTTTGGGGCCCAAATAACTTTATTTCAAGGAATTGTACTGACGAACAGTTTTTATCCCCAACTCAGCCAGAAATACCGACTGTATTTATAAATTTATTACTCACTCCTCCGGTAATTTTGATGAGGTGTCTTTATAATCAAGTGATGAAGAAATTTTGAAAAACACGGTTTTCTCAAAGTATTTCCAATAAACGCACCATAAATTCATTGCTCCCGAAGGTGGAACTTTCTTGACCAATTGACACAATAAAAAAGGCTCCCGCGATTAGACTGTGTGTCTTCCAAGAACGTCGTATAGTCGGTTCAAATTTTAAAAATTATTGAAGAACGAATCGATGAAAAGATTTCAACATTTCTGACCTGGTAACTTTGAAAACACGCAGCAAGCGAACGCATCGCAGGACGGACAAGCCAAGAGGCGGAAGAAGATCCGTGAAATTGAGCACAATCTCCAGGATACTGGCGATCACCACGAAACAATCGAACCGATTGAACAACGACACAAAATATCCCTAGAAAAAATTGAAGAATTCTTGTTGAGTTTCTCGAGTTACGAAAAGGTTTTTTTTTTTTTGAAGCGTGAAGACGTAGACTTTCATGCCAAAACCCTAAAAAAAACAGGGGAACATCGTTCGAACAAAATTCACGAAAAAGGTATTTTATTTCTACTTTTACGTCAAAAATACTGTAAGAGAAGGAGGGAATTCTTCAAGCAAAGTTTACACGAGAGGATTGCATTTTTTTTTTACAAAGCATGCTCTCTTTGTTTCTTGTTTCAAAGAGTAAAAATATGAGACCGAAGGATATAAATCGAAAGTTGTCCCCCCCCTTTTTTTACACCATTGATTACATTTTCAAGCATCCCATTACTGGAAAATTCATGTACATTCCATCGTCATTGATGATGCATGTGTATCAACATTTTTACATTTTCAAGAGAGTTGAACTTTTGGATAACTGTTTTTGAAAAGCACACAAACATATAACAGAGTTGAATGAAATTCGAGTGATTTTTTCAAGCATCCCAGTGGCCTCTGATCAATCAAACTTGCATATTTTTGAGTGGTACCAAACATTTCAAAATCCTTAGATACCTTAGATTCTGCGTAAATATAGAAAATAATGTCGCTCAAGATGAAAACAGAATATTTTTTCCAAGACGGCCTCAAATTTATAAATATTGCATCGCTACGAATATTGAAGATATCGACTTTCTCTAGAAAAATTCTAATTTAGATACAATATCCTTTGAATGCAAAAAAAAACCAGTGACTCACTTGAAACCCCAAGCTGTACATTTTGATGAGCATCTCCAGCGTAAAAAGCACCACAAATATCAAATTGGTCAAGTCTGAAAAAAATAAATAAAAATAAAATACTGTACTTTAGTGCATTGCAACTCCGGAATTAATTTTTCGATTTTCATGGAAACTCAAACCTTGAAATTGGTCCAGCCAAATTGGTTGTGGGTAATGCTCGGAAGCGAGCACAACAGTATTGAGGAACACGAGCACGATGATGAGCCAATAAAATGCCTGGGATTTCACAGCCGTGCGGAAATTTCGCCTCATCCGTCGACTTATTCTGCGGGGAAAATCGAACGCAATTTCACCGTCGTTTCCTATAGCGAATTCTTTTTTTTTTGTTTTTTGCTCAACATATTTATTACTTTTTTGTAGGCGTGTTATTACGGAATGAAGTTCTCTACCTGTCATACTCCTTTTTCCGCTTGGTGAGCCACGACTCGGAGTAGTTCTCGCCGTATTCTTCCCGGGTCGATGCCTCCATTTCGATTTGATCTGCAAGAAACAAGGTCATGAGTGAAGACCCTGCTTATCGAACCCCTTTGATTCCACACGAGCATCGATTCGAACCCATCCCCATCTTTTATTTCCCGAACCCGATGTCCGACAGCGTTTAATCGATCCCGAGTTCAAGGTCCACCACGGGACAAGGGCGCCATAAAATATTGACAACTTGGTCTGCATGCGAGAAAAGGACTGAGTCCTTTGATTCTGATTGAATGCATAAGAATCGCTGGTTGATTCTTGTCATGTCACTCAGCAATACGTGCTTTTTCAATTTCATACTGTCGTGATAAGCGTCTTTCCGCAGAAATGCCTTATTTAAGCGACTACCTATATATAGGCCGATCATATATGTTGACCAGTTTTGCAGGGTTTGAATAAAAAGGCGTTGTTGGAAATTTTTGTGCCACCCACATTCAGATTGTATCTGTCGCTTATCCTTTATAAAAAAAAATAGTGCAAGCAGACAATCATTTTTCCTGAATTAAATTGCCGAAAATAATATGATGACGTGAATATTTCTTTGTGCAGAAAGTCTCCATTGATGAGGCAAAGGATCTTGATCTGTGCTCCGCGGATCCCTGAGAGCTGCTCATGAAATTCACTGGGGATCCACGGACGCACAAATATGATTATTGAAAAGTTGGCTTGATTGAGTTGAAAATGAGGATGAAATTACAGCGAAGAATCGACAAGAACTCGTGTAGGTGTATTTCAAGCTATCCAAGCTTTTCTGATTCTTTTTTTTATAACATAAGCCATGTTTTCGGTGATCAATCAAGAAATTGTATTTCGGCAGATGTTCCGGCGAAACAAATATTGTAAAGTGGGCTCCTCAACAATTTTTAGTGAGTCTAGTCTAGTGTCACAACGAATAATTGTTCTCTCCAGCTAATAATGTTGGAAAATTGATTTGAACGAATTCATTTGATTAAATTTACATGACACCGAAAGAAACCTTGTGTATCTTCAGCAGGCAACTTTTAAAATATCAGCTGAAACGCTCAGTTTTGACGGGCGCTCAGTTTTCCCTCGCGCGCAGTTTGGCACACACGGTATGTGCTGGTCGCGTTCGATGCAAACTTTCGCGACTGTCAAAAACATTTTCTTCAGAAATGAAAAAAGGATAATAATGTCTCACCTTGGTCAGCACGTTCCTCGGGGTCGATATCTTCAGCCTGGGTAATCCAGTCGAGATAACCCTTCAGGTCCTCCTCAATCATCTGCCTCTCACGGAACTCTTGAAAGTCCCGCTTGGCTCTCGCCTTTTCTCTCTCTTTGGAAAACTCTCTTCCGAATTGAGCAGAATCCAGGCAGAAAAGAGAGAAATAATAGCATTAACAAGCGTGAAAAAAAATGTACGGTTTAAAAAATCGACTGGTTCTCTATATACACCCGATAAGGAACCAATTTCCCCAAAACTTGGCGTCGAGATCGTCGGAGTTCGCAAGCCAAAAAATTACCATGCTAGCGAGCGACGAGCAAAAAAAACAAAACATGCAAGCAGGCAACATACACAAACCTTGAAGAAGAAGAAAAAAAGCGAGCAAATTTTCAAGTTTTTCTTGCCCGACAACAACCGAATCTTAAGCACATCTTCCGCAAAATTTTTGACCATCCTCTTTCTCACTCGTGGGGAAAAATCAACAAAGATTCAGTTACATTTTACCGACGCATTTTGCTGCTAAAAACAACAAACATTCGGACAAGTCGTGACGAGCATCTGGTTTCCGCGCGCGGATTCCGTGCAAATTATGGGACCCAGAACCCTTCCCTGTTACT
This sequence comes from Notodromas monacha, assembly GCA_905338405.1. NCBI lineage: Eukaryota > Metazoa > Arthropoda > Ostracoda > Podocopida > Cyprididae > Notodromas > Notodromas monacha. The sequence goes on along the minus strand of CAJPEX010001306.1, from coordinate 18,834 downwards.
GTATTTATGGGCCGGGTTCGCCGAATTCCGGCAATACCTCACTTTGTCCAACGGGTTCAAGGAACTGCACCAGACGCGTGTCGTAAATCACTGTAAAAGGAAAGGGGGTTAATTTTAGATGACCTAGCCTCAACGCCCAGGGAAATCTCATTTCTGTCCCAAAAAAAAAAAGATAATCCCGCAACAGAGAAAATGCCGAAGGAAAACAAAATTCGCCGCAACTGAACATTCATCTCCACACACAGAGATCCTTTTATAATACTGTATCTATGCATCCTCCAGGCATTTTTTTTTTAAATTTAAAAAGGGCGTTCTTTTGCATAAAGATTTCGTTGAATGTGTCATCAGTACACCAAAAGTAATCGAAGACTCTCCCCTTTCTTTTAAATTAATTCCGTGGATTTATGTTCGTTTACATCCAGAAAAATTCTTCCAAAATGCAGAAATAGAAAGAAGCAAAAACAGCGCCGGAGAAAATGAACCTCGGAAATTCCCCTGAAGCTGAAACTGACTAAATTTTTTGAAGAAGAAAAAAAAACACGCCTTTGTTTACCGGTGCTAGTACTGCAAAAAACACGTTTTACAGCAATAAATACTGGGTGCCATGGAGTCCTTTAACAAGGGATCCATATACGGGAATGGGTTTGACGGGTTCTGGTTTCTTCTTTGCTTTCAAACCCAAGGGGGAAACTCCCGTTGCGTGACAGCACATTCTTAATCCCAAGATGGGAGCCGTGTGCTGATGAGATCATGATGAGTGATGTACTCTCAGAACCAAGATGATCCCAAAAGAAGCATTGTTTCTTGTTAGTAAAAGAGATTTTGAAAGCCGCAGGTGCTGGGTGGGAAAAAATATCTGTGTTCTGATCCCCTTGGCGTGTTGCAAACGATCGTTTTTATGCAGAGAGTAAAAATGTGAGAAAAAGAAAACCCACTCAAAATTATGAAGAACATTGTTCGACCAGAAAAAGCTGGTCTTAACAGGATTACACCATATTAAGTTGGATAAGAGGGCTCATGTCTTTCACACAAGCTTTTTTTTTATCCTCAGGTCACGAATAAATCTTTTAAATCTCAGAAACCCACATTCCTGAATTATGAAAAGATGGATTAAATTATTTCAATCTTTCCTCCCCGTCGCAGTTTTGATCACGGAGCCGTTCTTTGCTGATTTCCTCGCTCGATTTATTTTTCCTATAAAATTGCAATCATCTGCCAAACGAAAACGTTGCTCAGGGAATTTATTTGCAAACGGTCGGCGAACAAGTTTGTTTTATTCCGCGCGAAATTTGAATGCATTTTCTTCATTATTCTTTCGAATCAACATTTACTCAACGTGTTTTATTGGAAATGCGTTTGTTCTTGGATTTTGATTCGAAATTCATAATAATTCACCTGTCATCTAAACCTTGGATAAAAGGCTGCAAATATAGTGTATATTTAAAGAGAAAAAAAAGAATTAGAGCATTGAGTTTGCTTTCTGTTGAAACTACAAAATATCACGGAACTTCTGAGAAAATCAGCGATAAAAAGATTCCTCGAGTTTACTCGGCTTCAAAGTCTATCAAGAAATGAAATACCACCGGAAAATTCCCAAATTCGAAAGTTGTAAAATGTTCCCTATACTGTGCGCAAAATGAGAAAGGAATGAAATGAATTGGCGGATTTTGGAAGCCAATCAGGCCCTTTTGGGCCTCTTAGAATACTTGGATGACACTTGTGAACTTCCCGGACTGTTGAAGATTCTATTTCGAAACGAGTGGGTCCCATGCCAGCAATTTCGGGATCAGTGGGCTGGGGTCTCTTCAACTGAATGAATCAGCAAAACAAAAGAATAGAAACCCTTCCTCCGGGGAATGGAACAACGCGAGTTCTTGCAGATTATTCAGCACAGGGTCTTACTGAAGTAGCTGGGGATTTCCATTCGAAACCTCGGTTCCATGGCCACATCTGGATCACTCACTTCTCCTCAACAAAATAAAATGAAAAAAAAGTAATGAAGCAGTCCGTTATGCCATCATTAATTCAATTTGGAAAGCCTGGAAAGCTTGAGAAACGAGTGCTTTAGTCTGCGCTAAGAGCAACAGCAACCATGCAACCTATATTTCATCTAAGGTTCAAAGCAAATCTCTGTTGCTGTTAGTCTTCCTACCTCTCGAATGCACAACGAGTAAGTCGTTGGTCAAATCATTCGTTATTGAGTAAATTTAGCAAAGAAATACCATAGCTGTTACATCCGAACATGACTCATAGACTGTCGGAACTAACCAGAGAGAGAAAAACTATTTTCTTTCAAGACAAACAACTCCGATCATCCGAGCATTCGAAATATTCTATGCACTAAAATATTTTTTAACGCATAATGATCAAATAATTGCTTCCAGATAATATTTTCCATTCAGCTTCGCGTATTTTGCCTTTTTCGAATGGTCAATGACATCGTATTGTTTCTTGAAAATTAATTTTCTGGGCACGTGAATTCGGTTTTTAAATAATTAATCACATGTTCACTGCATTTACGGAGATTTCAATATTTTCAAATGATTCATCTCATCAAATGTCCCAGTTTGTGGATGTTTAATACTTCCACACAAAAAATGGCCATGGAAAAATTATTTTTATCCTTCATAACTTCAATCATTCGAGAGACAAACTTCCGAATTCCGAAGCAATTAGAACGAGGCTTTATTAATTTCTAAACATCTGATTCCAGCCATTTAATTTCACTCTGGTCAATTAATCCCATCTAGATTTAATTTCGGATTGAGATTGGCATTTATATCTCTTGATATCGTTAGAAATCAACGGGCTATATCGTCAATATTTGATAAAAATGGGGATGTAAGCTCAGTGTAAGGGATAGATGGCAGGGATACTTGGCCCGGTTAATCGGAGTTGTACTTCATTTACTATTTTTGGAAGATGTGTGATTCCTTTGGTCGGAAATCAAGGCTTTTGGCTTTACTAAACATACTCGAAAATGTGCTGGCTAGACGTTATCTGAAGAAAGCTGAAACTATTCCTAAGCTGTGAGCATGAATCGCAAAAATGTGTAGCATCTAGACTCTATAGAGAAAAAGGAGCGTGGAGCAAAACAACAACAAAAACTAATACTGCAGTGATTTTGGGGAAATGTATCTAAAAAAAGTGAAAAAAGGATTCTCGGATGGATATACACTTAATTTTCTTTCTCTCTCTCTTTCTCTTTCAAAAAAAAAGGAATAGCTGACACACTGGAGGAGGCATGACGACGATGACGACGACGAACGACGCCGACGACAGGCTATGGATCATATCGACTGACAACGAGTGGAGGAAACACTGGCCACTCACCCACTGAGGACACCGAGAATAAGGTTCATAACGAAAAACGCCCCCAGGATTACCATGGACACGAAGTAAATCCACTGCCAAGTGTTTCCGGTCGCGTCCTGGATCTGCGAAAGGTTCCGGCCAATGAAACCATGAGATCAACTGAAGCAGTCATTATATTCTCCCTCATTTTCTGTGGATGCCCTAATGCTTTTTTGTTTCTTTTTGTTTTGGGGCTTATTTCTCGTTCAGAAAAAGGGGGAAAAAATAGAAAAAACCATATCTTTTGGCGACCCTTTCATGCATTGTATTCATGTTTAAGTTTTACCAGTGGCATTCAAAATCTGCCAAATTTCCTGGCGAACGAAATCGCAAATTTAACCTCAGTATAGTCATTTCTTTCTCCATGTTTTCGAGATTATTTATTACTTATTTCTTGGTCAAGAAAGGACGAATGAATGGAATGTAATCTGAATGGATAGTAATCGATTTATTCTTCGTTTCTTTTGAGATGCAATGTGTTATTTTATTGGACAGTATATTTATTTTTTGCTCAGAAAAATCGAAAGTAAATATGTCATCTATAGCAACTACGGTACTTCAAGCACTGTACGTGTTACTTTTACCGTGAGAACATTTGAAACTATTATCTGTTTCTCCATCTTTTTATTTGTGTACGTCTTGATTTAAAAGAAAAAAGAATAAGATTAAGATCCCTGGCAACTCCTTGAATATCTGTAAAAGTTTCGCTTGTACTTCGCAATCTGCAAGTAATACTAACAAATGAAACCCCAAGATCAACATAAGGATTCATTCCTTTCTCTTAAGTTTTCTTTTTTCTAAGTGTGCTTCGTATTTTTCGGAAATTTTCGAATAAAAAGAAAAAAAATAGAAAGATATTTCTGATTCTCCCTCTGGGGAAACAGTCTTGTTCACATTTTTATTCACTTGAGTAATTTTTATCAATATTTTCGTACATCCAAAGATGTCTCTGCGAATGAAACCATGAGATTCACTGGAACATCCATTCGTTCATCGTCCCACAGATGCCCCATTTCTTTTGTGTGTTTCTCGTTAATTGATGAAAAAGAAACAAAAGAATGTTTGTTTTTCTTTCAGGGGGGTATCAGTCTTGAGCACCCTTCTTTCTGGACAGCTCCCCAAATATGAGAGAATTCTCAGATTCATTTTCTTGTTGTTCTGGAGACGAGATTTCCTGGCCCGCGCGCGAAGGGAAATATTCTCGAAGAAGTCAACTCTTTTCTCTTGCGAAATCGTCACGATTTTCCTCATGCGAAAGTTTTTCGAAGTCATCCATCATGACATATTTCAGTGCTCTGAGGGATGGTTCAAAAATTTTGGCAGTAGCTGGAAATGAAGTACAGTATTTGTTGGGCGTCTCAGATTCTGCGGCAGAATCATCCTATCTAAAGATTTTTCATTCTAGTAAAACCGCCCCGTCATTCGTCATTATTAAATTGAAAAGTTCCAAAATACGAATGTTTTTTTCCTTGAACATAATTATTCTGCCTCGGACATTGTCAGGGTTATTCGTTCTTTTTACAGTATTTTAAATATGCGGAACCACCTGCAAAGTACTGTTTTAAAACTCACGAATCAGGAATATGTAAAAGATTCCCCCTTTTCTCAACGAGTGAACATTGACATCGAAATATTTCTCTCTCCATTATTCCAATACGAACTGCTGTACTCGTAGTATCTTCACGCATAAATTAAAAATAGACGAACAATATCTAGCATTACTCCAACTGACCGAAATTATGAACAACTTTCGTTTCGGAGTCTCGAATGCTAAATTTTACGCAGATACTGTATATGCAATAAATCCTGAATTTAAAACGCCATTTTAAATATATTACAAATTCGAAGACAATAAAAAAATTTTGCGTTAAGTTTCGGGACGAAAGAAAAATCAATTCTAGAAAATTTTCCTTTAAAACATTTTCCTCGCAATAAATTATTAATCCCCTTTAGCGTGGTGAATGAAACATGTTGATATATGTTTCCGGTATAGATCATTTTAAGACTTGATGCAATTCATCAGTCACCGAAATGAAAATCGTTAGTGGGTAAGAAATTGAAAGTATTTTTGATGGAATCCGTGCCCATCTGACCCGTGAATTTCAGGATGCTGAGAGAGAGAGACGAGGGTTTTGCTTTCAGGACCCCTCACATGAATTCCGGCAAGAATAAGTGGATTTGAAATCAAATTTCGAAAATCCTTTACTTCCCACCAGTACTGCCGTAGTTTTGAACTTATTTCGGGGCTTCTAAAATACGAGGTTAAAAAACGGGGGAATATTTTACTGCAGCATTTGGTGTGAATTGCACCAGTTTGTGCGAAAGGCACCTCGGGAATGATCATGACTAAAATTCCCCCGGGTTCTTGATACGTATACTCACGGTTGCTGGTACGGAAATCAGTGCGGGATTTTTGCACAATTGTTGGCTCGAAGACGGAATGGGAAAAAAAAAATGTTTTGGCAACGACCCAGAGTTCCACAAAGCAGCATTCATTGCTTGGATTTCGTCTCACTTTTGTTTAATGACAAGGGAAACTCGCGAGTCAAAGATACGGTTTCCTTCTTTCCCAAGGACATTTCGGCGATACAATGCATGAGAGACGAAGCAGAATATTTCAGCTTGAAAATATGCGTTTCATTCACATTTCGCTAAAGAAAAAAAAATTAATAAATGAATAACCGAAACGCTTGTGTTCATTCTAACATTCAATGCATTCAAACCAAAAATTTCGAGAGAGAGAGATTCGAGAACATTCTTCAGATTTTTATAATTCATGATTGTTTTTAATTCAAAGAAAAATATCATCGAGCTATAGAGGTACACCAGGAATGGAAGATTTGGATCAGAAATTGTCTGCCTTATTTTGTTCTATTGTTGGAGTCTTTCGGGATTTATGCGGCAGAATTGATGGAAATATTTTTTATTCCGTAATGTACCTGAGATTGATCTCTTCATGACCATTTTCAACTTTTTTGTGAGAAGATAAGGATCCACTTCACAATTTTGAACATTACAAGTGCACCCAAAAATCTGAAGAATATTGGTAAGAAGAAGGTCTCGGATCCGACAACGTTTTCCAACGAAAAGTGAAACATTTATCAAGTTTTTCCCCAATGCTGAATATAAAGATTTTTCTAGTCTGCCGATTCGCGAAAAGAACTCCTCCAAATTATGCTTTAAAAATATATGAATGAACAGAGACTTCCTTTAATTTTTTTCACTGTTTCCAAAATTGTTTTGAGAATTTTCGCGAAGAAATGTTGGCACTCAAAAAACTTGGACAACAAGGTACTGACACAATTTTTGAATCATCCTTCGTAATATGTTCCCAAAAAAGCGATTCGACTGTTGAAAATGGCTGAAAAAGATCCTGATTTTTCCCTCACCCGTTCTGGGTTGCTGCCGTCAAAACAGACACAAGGCACAGGAGTGTTTCTTCGGAGTTGATGGATACAACAGATAAATATCTTGAAATTTCAGATAGAAAGGGAAAAACGTCTCACGTCATCTAAGAAAGCATCGCCGACGTGGAGATGCGTAACTGTTCCTTCAATATCTCCGAACATTTTCTGGCATCGATTGGTTACGCGAAAATATATTGGCATGGTCCTCATTTGTGAATCCAAGGAGCATTGCGTTTCTTACGTTATGTTATTCAGAATTGTAAACAATGCCAGGGATGAATTTAATTTCTACAGTTCTGTACATGTATCGAAGCTGCTCCGCTGAAAGTCTGATTTGACGAATACACAAACAATCAAAATTCTTCTTTCGGAATTTGATCCGCAGCATACGGTTTAGATTAAGTTGTATGCAATTCAAAATATTTTTTCCCTGTTGTACTCAATTGTACAATTTTATACGCGTTCAAATTTAAAAATTCAATTTTTGCCACCGCTGAAAATGCATCCCGAAGAATGGCAATATATTTACTAACCTGAAGTATAAAAGTTCACAGTTGTTATTGGTCAATTCATCGGATGTACAGTATTCTTCAGAAATTGAATAATATATTTGAAGAAATTAAAGATAATATTTACGAATTACGCATTTTCAACCTTGAATCGAGAAACAAGCGCATTACAGTTTTTATTAGAAAGTTCTCACTAATAAATTTAGGCCTGGAATGTGTTAAAAATCGAGAATATTAATAAAACGAATTTTTCGGCATAAAGAATTTTTATCAGGTCCCAGCAGGGAGCTCACTGTAACGAGAATTTACTGTATGCAGAAAATATCACGATTCTTGCTTATTTGGAATGATTTTCCACTAGTCGAAGTAAATTAAGCATAAAACGTTTTCCTCGAATAACTGAAGACCGACATTTTTTTATAAATGAACTTAGTCTGTCATAAAAAATAGGAAACTTTCCAAAGAAAAATTGAACAGCTCGTAATTTTTAAAAATTCAGTTTTGCATTGTTTTGTCGCACTTTTCGATTTACACGGACGTTCCCAGATGGATATGAAAAATGTCGGGATAAATAAATGGTTCATTTTTCAAGTTGCTCCAGGGGAAAAACACGGTACGAGCGGAAGGCAGGTCGCATAATGAACCAGCATGAGGAAAGTGGTGAGGATTTCATATTTTTTATCCTGTATTTTTCTTTTCTACAATATCAACATTTGAGGTGATGAGAACCCGTGACACGCCATGGTCGATCTCTCGCTCCACTAGCCCGCATCGATTCGGCCCGAAAACGCCTTTTCATCCATTTTTCTGCCGCATGATGGTTATTCGGGCGGAAACCTCATCCCTGTCTTCAAAATCCTTTGAAAAACTCATCACTTCCACGTGATGAACCACTTCAACAACAACAAAAATTGCATTCATGCAAACCTTTCTTCCACCAAAAACCTGAGTCGGTTTTCTGGCTCTCACCCGTGAAGATAGAGTTTTACGACCAGCTTTCCGAAAATTACTCAATTTCTCGCAACCGACTAAAAAAAATATTCAACTCAGATTATTCGGGTTAAATCAAGCATACCAATATTATTGTCGTCGATTAAAGTAAGACATAAAATCATCCTTCTGAAACCTTGAGCTGCATCGCTTCAAAATATGCTTGGATCAGGGAAATGCTCGTTGCAATTTAATTTATTCAAGCTTAAACCCGAATAATTGAAGTAAGGCTCTCAGTATTTCAGCTTTTTTTTCAAGGAAGTTCCTTACAAAACTTATCAAGTAAAATGACCTGTTCTCCTCGCAAAAAAAAAATAATTAATCGACGGAATTCATTCCATCACTAAACGACAATTTCAGGGCGTCGCTTTTTCGATTTGATTCATCCAGGTGACGCACCTGAATGATTTCTTTCCTTTTTTGGCATCGTACGTTCTTAGCATGCAAAATATCTTTGAGAGGCAAAACAAAAAAAGTTTCACGAACAAATAATGAATTATCACGACATGCCGATGAAGGACATACCTGAAAATATAATCGCAATTGCGAACGAGCATCAAACGGAGACGCATCACATCATTTCGGCAAACAAAATAACGTGGACTTGACGAATAAGAAACTGTATCACAGGACTCGTCACCATGATGAGTACGAAACGAAAACCAGGATGAGGGAGGTTGGACTTTTCAAACCGTGATTTCAAAATTTGAATAATCCCAACAGACGTATAGTCCAAGACTTTCAAACGTGATATTTGATGAGCCAATAACGTTTCAAGCCATCACCAGAGGATTCATGCGAGGGTCTTTCCGAAAGTCGTTGATGCGTTTTGTCAGGAAATTCAAGCCTCGTCGAAATTTTATGGAATTTCAGCAGCGATTCAAAGTCAGACTTTCGGATGGAGCCCTCGTCAAATGACAAAAAAGCAAGAAGAAACCCCGGTTTGTGAACACTTTTGATCGTCCCACATTATGAGAGCAGATGATTTAAAAAAAAAGTGAAATGTTGATAACTGATGACTCAGCCCAGATTTTTCCAATTTCTGGCATATTCATAGAGAGCATTTCAACGGTCATAAAATTTGCACAGGAAATTAAGTAACTTTTTATCTTATTAAATTTCAGCAGCCTTGGAACAAAATTTGCGATTAAGTGTATATACAGCAAAATGTTATCGAACTCTTTTAAAAATGAAAAAAATACACTTTGGAGAGCAAAAATTCCCCAGATTCATCAGCGATCTGCAGAAACAAGTGACCAAAACGAGGGCTTATTCCTAAAATTTGTCAGTTACTCGAAACTGAAAATTTTATTTTTAAACGTTTGCTGCATTCAGATTTCAGTCGTGAACTAACAATTTTGTTTTCTCTCACTTCGCAAATTGCAGCAGCAAAAATAACAATAAATCATCAAGAAATAATTGAGCATCACATAATTCGGAATAAATTTCCGGCTTTGAAAATTAATTTTCAGTGATGAATAATTGACGAAACTGACGAACCAGCTTTCGAACTTGAGAAGAACATTAATTAACGGAATGCAGTGATTTTCACTGCACTGCACTATTATTCAATCGGTATATATGTTTGTGTAGGGGTTAAGAGCAATATACGTTTACAAACCCGGGTTTCAGCGTACTCGAGATCCAGAGGAACAGAAAAAAAACAATAGCACCGTGAATAAACAAGAATGAATAAGCACCCAGGAGCACCAGATAGTAAACCAGTGGGAGCAATCGAGCAGTAAGCAGGAGCAAAATAGTTTGGACAATGGCACCAGTCGCGGCCGATGAGCAACTCGACTTACCCACTGAGCACACCAAGTACTAGATTCAGCACGAAAAAGGAACCGAGCAAAATCAGCGACACGAAGTACATCCATGGCCACGAGTTCCCGACTGCATCGTTCACCTGATTTTACAACACACACGTTGAGGACTGCTGATTGGGACAAATTAACTCGCAAATTAGCTGGTATTCATTCCCAGCACGAATTTCCGGTCCCGACCATTTTTTTCTTCAAGTCCGTGTTCGACCAGGACAATCTTGACGAACTCGCATACCAAGTTTTTATTCAGCCGCTTTCTTACACTTATAATAAAGATACTCCACCGTAATTTTTTTTTTCAGATTCCTAAAACACTCAAATAAACATCGGACAAGATTCAATATCACAGAAATTGATGTTTATTTGGAAGTTTTCTTTGAAAACTTTTATATCTACTGCTCGAGTTGAAAACTTGTTACAGAAATCATTGCGTTTATATGCGTGCATTGCAATTTTAAATTGCGTGCAAAAAAGTTTCATTTCTCGAAAAAGTTGAGTGAAGTATTTTTCGTATACTCACATAAGAGCCCCGTTTTGAAAATGTTGCTGTTCCCACGATTTTTTTTTTACGTGTTTTGAAATTAATTCTACTCTTTCATGTACAGTAGTTATCGACAGCCAGTGAAACCATTTTTTTGTTCGGAAAACAAATCAGCACAATTTTAACTTATTGCTTCACTTGAGTTGAAGATCACCGCAAATTTTATTTTCATTTCGTATCACAAACCCGCATTCTTCAAGTATGCCCCAAAAATAGCCCAGCTCTAAAATTATGCGAATAATTAAATTAATTATACATTATGAAAACATGGATTTCAGCAAAAACCCTTGAATCAAGTCCTAAAATTTTAATGGGCAAAATGTGTCTGGTTTCAGATCCAACCGCAATTTTCCTTCTGGCATAAAACAGTCTTTTCCCCAAGTTATTCGCGTAAAATCATCAACTCCGCCCAATAAATGGTTTGCGTCACTGCGGAAAGCGTTGGCCATTGATCTCAGAAGCGCAATTAATTTTAGATTGAAGGGAAATAAGGCAATTTATTCGCTTGAAAATCCCCAGAAGCAGCCAGACCTTCATTCGCTAATGGAGATCAACATCCAGGCTTCGGGTCGTCCAGATCGTCCGGGCATCTGATTGACCCCTGATTCGATTTCGACGCGGGAAATTAGCTTCAGCGAAGGGGCCAAGAGATCCGCATTATTAACAGTGATGAAACCTAATAAATTAGTCGTTGTTTATGGGGATTCTTATGAAGGTCAATTATCTCATTTTTATTGATTCATGGCGGTCATTCGCTCGCTCCGTTATTCGATGACTTGGTTCGAAAAAGGGGACAGCTTTTCGCAAAAAATGAATTTAACGCTTTCAAGTAAAAAATTAATAACTTCGGCTAAAAAAATTGTCTCCATTATCTGATAAAAAAACAAAAATCGATTGAAATTTTCTGTTCAAGTGTATTGAGAGGAGATTCTGAAAAACTTCAGCAAAATTATATTCATAATTTCCATAAAAAATAATAAAAAATCGAGTCGCACTGTAACTTTTTCAAGAGAAAATTCAGTTTTTGCCATTTACTCGACAGTTTGAATTATTTCATCCCTTGATCAGAAGACGCACACCCGCGTCGATTTCTCTCTTTGCCAAATAATCCCTATGCCATAATATCTTTGCTCACTGCGTCACTAAAAAAGGGAAAGAGGAGAAGAAATGTGTCCAGGGCTGTCAATAAGCTGTAATAGTTTACTCAGTGAATTAAACAAGATCCTTGATGGAAGAATAATTGGCCTGGGGCAGGGGCCTGGAGCGGATCGCCTCTCATCACCAGCCAGCCGACTGACGCAATTATTCAGATTCAATTATTGACGCGATTCCCGGGTGTATGTCTCAGAGTTTCAGCTGCCTTGACAGAATATGCGCAATATTCTGTGTGTGTATGTGTTATTCAGGCGATTTAATATAAGTAAACAGGATAAAATAAATATATTAGAAAGGATAATGAAGAGGATGCAGTGACGACTTCTATCCGTGCCATCTTTCTTCCGGGGATATTACCTCTATAACTTCGCTTAGTTTTATTCCTTCAATCAACGTCATGGGATCATAAGTTTGTATGCCTCTCGTATGTATAGAAAATGTGCTTGCTTACGGTAGCTTACAGTTATATACACTCCTCAATCATTTCTTGATAATGGTCTTTAGCTTATAGCATCGAAAACCCACATTTTTCTTGGAAATGATGCACTGAATAACGAGTTCCTTTCCTTGTTTTATTTTTTTTACTGATAATTCACCGAAAATTATCAGTGCATAAGTTCCGAATGACAAATCGTTTTTCGAGAAAGCAATCTGAGCGGTTGCGTCATTATTCTCTCGAGATCTCGAAAACTAGTTTGACTCAAGAAAAATGCACTTTATGTACCGGATAAAGACATAACACCTACGAAAACTTCGACATTATTCAAACTAAACTTGAATCGGCAAAAAAACAGCTTCAAGTTTGATTTCAGCCCATTATTGTCTCAACTGAAAAATTACAATTTTTTAAAAGTACGTCCAAGATCACCATCGCTGAATATTAGTAATATCTTGGATTGCCAACAAAAAGTATCAGCAAAACAAAACTCTCAACTTCGTTTTAATGATTTATTTTAAAAAAACGCGTCATGTTTCAGAAAACCAGGAGCTGTACAAAATTTACTGTGCGAAAAGCCATCAATCCTCAAAAACAGACAGAACTGGCCGATGCTTTTTTTCTGAAACGAAAGTATCTATTTTATGTTTTCGAAACATCATTTTATTACTTTAATATCAGTAGTACATGTGCAAGAAAGTTTTTTGTCTTGATTAGTTAAACTTTTTTTTTGTTGCAGTTGTCCGCGGACTTTCAAGTACCGAGGAGTTAACTTGGAAGTTCCTGACCGCTTGAACGTTGTATAATGTGTATTATTATTATTATTATTTGACCACGAAGAACAACGGAAGATGCGAAGAGCGATCTTTCATCCTCAAGAGATTCGGACTCTCAGATGTGGGAAGCTCGTCATCGCATTTCCGGGGCGGAAGTGCGAGACCATAAGATCGCATTCCTCCTTTCTTATTTCCTTTTCCAGAAGAGATCTCATTGCTTTCAGAAAACACATGTCTTAGCCAGTCTTCATTGTCCCAGGGTCTTTACATAATGAAGCAGACTGAGGAAGATGACGTTGGCCACTCTTCTTCCAGATGTTTCCCCGCGATTTTCACGCGTTGGCCTATTCAAGTGCTGATGGGATGAATGAGAAAAGGACTAAAGCTTTTCGGGATAGCCTCATCATCTTACTTCATCAAGCACCAGAACTGCTTCAATGCATCCCGATTTACCAGACTGAAACTTATTGTCAACTTGGACACGATAAATGTTTCTTGACCTAAAATGGCCCGCGACATAACTTGACTCCCGCCACTTCAACGTATACAATAATAGATTTCGAAGGATTCTCAGCAGGTATCGCCTTATTGGCCGGAATAACGAACCTGAATAAAATTTCCCAAATCGACGAAATTAACTGAACATAGGCTAAACAATTCCATTAAAACCGAGGCCAATTCGAGCGTTTGAGCGACATCTATCCGGTGCCGAAGAAATTCAGGAATCCGTTTGCTTCACTGCAGAATTCTTACAAATTCATTTCTGCAAGGCCTCAAGGTTTCAATGCGCTAAAAATAAAAGCAAAATCGTACGAATCACAGCAATCAGTTACACTTACAAATAAGAAAATAATCCATGATCCCTTCCCTGAAAAACCCCGTGAGATCAACGAGCTTTTATTGTGTTAAACTATATATATTCTACTAAAAATGGAATAAATCACGGTAATAAGTCGCACTTGCATAAAACATGTCTTCATCCCTTCCCTGAAATGTACATGTGATCAACAAGCTTTTATTTCACTAAACTAAATGATAGCTACGAATAATCTTCCTCGTAATCCACTGTTTAATTCACTCAAATTATGTTTCCATTCATTTTGTCTTGGAGATAACAGAAAAACAAATATCTCCTCTAACAAAATCAATAAACGTTCAAGTTAAATTAAAAAAAAATATTCTTGCAGCATTTTCTACTTTATAGACCTTTATCCTTTCTAAAAAAAAAAGATATATATAAGAGCTTATATTGTAGTACTGAAGAGTGAGATATTTCTTACTTCTCAGACCTTTAAACGCAGCAGTACTGTGAATCACGCGAAATTGGATGCCCAAGTTCGGCTGAATTCTAGCCTCAGAAATAACATCTCAATTATAAAATTACGGCAATTTTCATGCTGTTCAAGAAGAAGAAAAATTATGGTATAGTAACTGTAACTGGACGCAGTCCATGGGTTCTGAATTGAGTTTATTTCTGTAAATAAATAAAAGATTGGAGGCCCTGGGATCGTCAGTGCAGCTGATGCCCCTGAAGGCACTCAACGCCTTCATGTGAGAACCCGATCCCCATTTCCCATCTCCAGTAGCGTTATGACTTGGGTTCGCACATTTCTTGAGGACATGGGGAACGGAACCCGCTGAAGATGGGCCGGAAAAGTGCCTCTGAGTCCCGCTGCTTTCTTCAAAAGTTTATTTTTTTATTTTTTAAATACAAGGATTCATGATATTTTACGGATATTGGATTCATGATATTTTACAATTACGTGAAATATTACGTAATCCAATACTGTATACGCTATCAGTGAAATATAATTTTTTTAAATTCGCAGTTCAGTGGCAATTTACGGAAAGGATTCTCTGGAAAAATGTTGTAATTCGCACTTGAACGCAATCCATCGAATAATTGTTGTTACTGACGATAAATTTACGCTAATAACGAAACTCGTAAACGTGGCTCAACATTTTGATGATGTGAGAATTTAAGCTGTTTTCTTCATTGCACAAAACCGGTAATACATTTCCCAACATTTCATCACCGTGCCATTGTTGATAGCTCTCTAAACGCGATTGAAATAATTTTTGAAGGTTCAAATGCATTTACAATAAACATTAAAAATCGGTGCTTCCACCGAAAAAAAAAACGATCAGTCGGAATTAAAATTAAGCCACATTGAAATATTTGAAGCTAATATCTGCTTTTATTGCTGTTGCTATCTCAGACGAGACTGAGATATTTATCAGACAAATACGAATTTTTGTTGTACAAATTCTGGGAATGAAAGAGTGCAGTAATTTCATTTTCCGAAAACAGTGCTTCAAATTTCCGGAACCATATTAATAATTTAAACTGACCTACAGTTTATACATGTTGGATTCTTCTTTCTTATGAGCTGATAAACGCTTTATTTTGTAAAATTCAGATTTTTAAAGTTTGAATTCACGATGATAATGTTTGAATCAGTAATTCCGTAATTGATAATTCTTCATCGGATGTCCTTACTTTCATATTTGATCGGAATCAAAATCTAGTGGTAAAAAAATACTGTACAGTACTAGATTTTCCTAAACTAATGCGTCGATATCAACAATCGCACGATTCAAGGAAACCCAGTTGTGGCCGCTTCGTATATGTATCGAAATGAGAAAATTAAAACTAGAAAAACCACAACAAAAACAGGCCCAGGAATGAAACCGAAAACCATAAAAAACCGGATTTTGTGTCGATTTCCACAGTATGTCCGGGTTGAATAACGATTCCGATTCTAGCCCGAAAAAATGCTAGCTTCCTATATAGCGTATAGAATGGCCGACGAACACGCAGAAGATCGGGATAAAAAAAAAAGCGCTTTTTTCTTTGCGAAAACCTATTGCGACAAGCCAATGTCCCGCTAACGTGTTTTTTATGAGAACTTTTGGCATAACCAAAAGTTTTTCTTCCCCCGTTTTTACTTAGTAAATTTCCAGCCGAAATACGTCTAATTTTCGCAAAAGACTTGAAGAACTAGATCTCAAATCCTATAGGCACCACCTCCAACGAAGATATTTCCTTCAGCACCAATTTTCCTGCATGTTTTTTTTATGCATTCATAATACAGCACTAGTTGAATTGTTCTTTTCATTTCCAAAGATTCTTGACAATTTAATTAATTTCAAAATAAAAACCCCCGTTCGTCAGCAGCAGAGTCATCCATTTTCCGCTCTAAAAATAAATCCATAAATTAATAAATATGCCGTTGGCGGCATTTAAATCCTATTTGTTCCGGAATCTAATTTTGGTTTCAGAAATGTGTGCTTAAAAAAAACTTGAAGCAATACTTTTTGACATCCCTATGAAATGTGCACGTTTTTGAAAGCGTTCGAGTTTCTTTTACAAAATATTCCCCCGACCGCTATTTGTAGCACCTTGGTCATAAAAATAAAGTTTTATCATGCTTGAGACTCCAAAAAAAAATATTTCCTCTCGTTTCCAAATATTATTGCTGATTTCATTTTAGCAGTTTTAAACTGTCATAGCAATTCGCATACAAAGAACGTTCAAATTGCGTTGCTATTCGCAGTCCTGAAAAGGAAACATTTATATTCAACGACCAACAACAAATAAAAACAAAAACAAGGACTCTTCTTTTTGACACAGGATTTTTTGCGCGCCCCAGAAAATTTTCCTCGAGCTGTTGATAGAGAATGAATGAAAACGCGGGGAAATGCGGTAAAAAAAAAAAGGCAGTGGGAGGAATCGACTGAGTGGCACCCATGTGCAAAAAGATGAGCGGATGACAATGGAGAAATAAGACGGCGCGGTTCAACAGGGATGGATAGGGACTCGAAGAATCGAGGGGAACAGAAGGAGAAGAATAGGAAGAAGAAGAAGAAGGAAGGAAGGAATGAGACTTACGTAGTAGAGAACGTCGGTCCAGCCCTCCATAGTGATGCACTGGAAGACAGTGAGCATGGCGAGGCCGAAGTTGTCGAAATTCGTGATGCCGAAATTCGGGCCGTCCCAGTACTCGCGACAGACCCAGACTTCCTCGCTGGTGTTGGTGTTCATTTCGCTGCAGTCATAACCCTTCATGCCGCACGGGTTCGGCGTATCCATCATTTCCCCTGCATAACAAAAAATAATAATAATAAGAAAACCCCTACGCTTCAACTTCAAGCCACACGAACAAAAGGCGCCCAGCGAAGAGGATGTTTAACCCCAAGTGGCGGCGACAGACTGACGAAATCGTTGGCTAAAAATTACCTAATGACTGGCCCAGTTAGCGACTGATCTACTGAAAAAATTACCGGTGATCGCAGGAAAAAAGATTGCGACTCACGAAACGAATTTCAAACTTTCACAAGAAAATTTCATATGATTGTCTAACTTTGTGAAAACAGTTTAGGCTCGCTGACAATGAAATGACATACCAATCACGGTCAATGCAAATGTTTCAATCATGCATCGAGCTTGAGAAGCTTGTGAATTTTAACTGATTATAAAATCTTCTGACTTATTTTCGGTCTGAATACAACTTCAAATTCTAGCTGGTAGCAAATGATGCCTTTTTAAAGCAGGTTTTCGCTAGCTTTTTTGAAGCGAAGTTAATTTTGTTAACGAGCATAAATCATTAATAAATAAATATTTTGGAAAATTTTTAACGTTCATTACTGTTGCAATAATGACATTCCTGCATTAATTTACGTTTTTTTTTTAAATTGGAGAGTCTGGTCCGCACTTGAAGAATAGACGACTCATCATCAGACAACTTCCATTTCTTCCACAAATCACAGTCCAGCATCGTTTTTCAGCTGGAAGTGTAATTAAATGCGGCTTTTTGCGAAGAACTTTTAGCGGATGAACTGGAGAACTTTGGTTAATAATGCGATCTCGTAGATAATTTCGTCGCGAGGGTCCCATCTTGAAAGAAAAAAAAAGCGTCCCACCATGAAGAAGAGATCTCATTTTTGAGGAGAAACTACACTTGTAGACTGATTTTCCAGCGGAACCACTTTTTTGTGCATCAACCAGCGATTTCTTCCATCGTTCTGCATTTAACCCCCCTACTTATTCATGTCTAAACGAGAGTTAATGCGACAGATTCTCCATTCACGACTGGTTTACGGCCTCGCCGAGACAGATTTATTTCTCTCAATTGATCCCGGGATCGACGGGGCAGATGATGAAGAGCAACTTACCCGTGCTGTTGTTGAAGCACGTTTGGTGAAGATTCCCAGAGAAAAGCTCCAAGCCAATGATGGCATAAATGATGATCACGAACAGCACCAGGAGGGCGATGTGTAGCAAAGGCACCATGGCTTTCAGAATGGAATTCAACACGATCTGAAGGCCTGGTTCGAGGAAAAAGGGAAAACGAAAAATATATCAAGACTCGGTTGTTATCGTAAAATATTGAGAATGTTCGCGATCAGGTTGATGAGTCAGTGTGACAGACAGACAGGCAGAGAGACAGAGAAGTGATCCGACGATTTTCCGGGTTTGTGCGTCATTAAAAGCAGCGTTGTGAGAAGGGATCCCATGATCACTGGGATCCCTCTTTGATCTTAAAGCACGCAAGCCCGTGTCCTGAATAGGATTTGACGTTTACAAGTGATTCTGTTATTTCTCCGAGCAATGCCTGGCACGTCGTAAATATACCATATCTAGGTAGATGTTAGGGACAGAGGGCGCTAGCCCTCTTATTACGTCCGACACGCTGGAATTCCAGGTTGGAACTCCAGCGTGGAATTCTTACGACGTCCATATCGAATTTCTACAAATCTACACAGTCTTGCTAATCTCCGCGTAGCGTATGCATCTCATTTTGTCAGAGTGCTGAATTGCTTTCATTGTTCTTATTTCG
>CAJPEX010001305.1:0-61435 GCA_905338405.1 Notodromas monacha | reverse complement strand
GCTGATTGTGGTGTTTAACTCATGAAATCTCTTTGTTTGGGGATTTCCTTAACAACATTTCATAGATGATCAAGAGCTTGAATTATTTTTAAAACTTTTCAGTGACAAACAGCACATTGACAAAAAAAACTGCAATGTAAATATATTTACTTGATGTACTGTAGAAGCTCTTTGCAACATATATCATTACAACAAATATCTATTACAGTAGAAAAAAATTGTTTTTAGGTTCCTGTCCAATAGCTGCAATGTTATTTGAGTTTGCATATAGGACACATTTTTTAATAATGAAGTATTTTATTGGTCCTATTGGCTTTGTTGTAACAAAATATTTCTCTATTTAGAAACCAGATAAAATCAAGTCTTTTCAAGTTAAAGAAAATTGTCCCCCTAAAATCCTCTCTCTCTTTCTTCATAAAAGGTGTTATGTCCATAAGTTTCATATGACTTTCATAAACTTCTTATGTTGGTTCAAATTCCTTGAAGTTCCACATACCAGCAACTGCTTCATTTTTTGTCATGCAATGAAAAACATTTAACAAACTTTTGCGAATGTTTAGACAGCAAAATTTCATGAGAACTTTGTGGACATGGACAATATATCCCTATTCTTGTTTGTTTCGGAAAAATATTTCAGCAAGAAAGACACATTCACAAAAACTCAAAACTTATTCACTGCCAAATTTTGACTGAATAAGTGTCACAGAATAAATGACTTGACCAAATCAATTCCGACTCAATATTGGGTCTAGCTCAAGTTTTTGTTCAACAAATCAATAATACCTGATTTGCTCAAATAAAGTACCCAGCAAGGAATCAATGCCTGGGAAATGTTGATTTCCAAATTTTTTCTCTGAAATAACATCAACAACATTGTAAAAAAAAAGAATTGCTATCACCCATTTGCTCCAACTCAGGCATGATATGGTTTCTCAATATTGAGTCACAAAAAAGTTATTGTTCAACAAATCAAGAAAATTCAGAAATCTCATTTTTCCTCTAAAATAACATCAATAACATTGAAAAATAAATTTCAATCACCCATTCTCTTCAACTCAGTCATGAGGTTTGCAGAACATTGGGTTAAACTAAAGTTGTTGTAAAAAAAATATTGCATTTGATTTTCTCCACAGATGAGGTATAACAAAGGAATCAATGCAGCAGGCAATAATAAATGCAGACATTTAATTTTTCCTCAAAAATAGCGTATCAAAAACATTTAAAAATAAATTGCAATCACCCATTTGCTCCAACTCAGTCATGGTGGTTGCAAAATTGTGAATATAACTAAATTCACTGTTTAAAAAAATCAATAAAACTCTATCTGATTTTCTCCACTGAAATTAATGCCTGGGAAAAATATACATTCAATTTCTCCTCTAAAGTAACATCCAAAACATTTGAAAATTGAATTGTAATCGCCCACTTGCTCCAAATCAGGCATGATGGTTGCAGAATATTGAATCTAACTAAATTTATTATTTAAAAAATTAATAATGCTGTTTCTAATTTTTTTTTCCACTGGAACCAACGCCTGGGAAAGGCAGAAATTTAAATTTTCCTTCCAAAATAACATTTAAAAATTGAATTGCAATCACCCATTTGCTCCAACTCAGGCATGATGGTTGCAGGTCAGAACCAGCGCCCAATAAAAAATGCAATCAACACCCAACTCCAATTATAACAGGCACACACTGATGAAGAAAAAAAAAACATTCCTTTTCGTTGAATTTATGCTAATCAAGAAAACACTGCATTCAAAGGTCCGAAATAGGGAAAAAATAAATAAAGAAAAGAAAAAGGAATGTGGCGGCGGCATTTTTGTTCTTGTTTTTCTCTTTGTGCTCGAGACTACTGGTCACTCACTCACACAAGAGATCAAATCTAAACTTCAGACATTTTTTCATAAAAAAAACATAGAAAAATAGAGAATAATCCCAATCTGTAAAAAAAATTATTTCAACTGGTAAATGCGCAAAAATGATTCCAGAAAAATCCATTTATTTCAAGAAGTCAGAGCTTAACTCTGGCAAAAAATATTGCAGAAAAATAACTTACATCTTGACTCCTGCCATTAAATTGTTGAACTGTCAACAGTACGGTGAGTTCACCCAGAATTTTTGTCCCGGTCAATACTTGTTTCCTGAGTATGAGGTTGTAGGTTCGTTAATGTAGCCCTCTGGTAGGAGCTCTTCTTCCTTGTCGTCATTGCACTCTTCATTTTTGTTAAAGTCCTCACTTTCTTCCACAAAATTCACTGCTCTATGCCTGTTTCTGCGCCCACAACCTCACCTATGCGCATTTCCATGATAAGAGGAGCACCCTCTCTGGGTGCTCATAAACAATTTTTGTAGGTTGTCAGCAGGAAGTTTTTTTTGGAGAGATTCAGGAAATGATCCTGCTTTCAATTTAATTTATTCATTTTTTAGGCAAGCCAGCAAAAATATCCCTTTCATAAATTATTCTCAGAAAATTTTGATCAACGGCTATATAAAATGTTTTCAATCAAAAAATTGTAAAATTGATTTTTACATGATGTATGTTGCAGAGGTTTGTAAGTGAATTTATACAGAGGGGAAAATAAGCAGTACAAGAGATTTGGTTGGGCTAGAACCAGGGTGCTTGAGAACACCCTATTTTAAGATGTTATATTCACACAAGTCCTTTTATAAGTTTTCATGCAAGTTCATCAAGTACTCATGGTTCCGCACAATGCCAAGGTTTGAATGATAGTGATAGGTTTTTTGGGTCCTTTCCTCAGGAAAAAAGGCGTCTTCTAGTGGAAATTTCCACTGAGATTTTAGGTTAGATTGCAGCTTCTGCCCGCTTGGGGTACAGTTACTAGCTGTTTTTCTGTTTTTTGGGGATTCAAGAGATTTATTGGACCAAAGGTCTATTTCAGTTCCTTGTGTGAGCAGGAGAGAAACCCGACTCACACAGAAATAACCAAGGACAAGTTTTGCCAATTGCCAAAACTCATCTCTATTTATTGCTTAGTTTTCCAAAGTTGCCTTTTGGCATTTTCTCTTTGAGGATTAGATTGTTTTGGGAAGCTTGACATGAGAAATTGCTTTCCGTCAGCTCAAGGCTGGTGATTAAATTTGATATGCTTGGTTCTTTAGAAGTGACTCAGAAAATTTAGCAACAACGTAGGAAAAAATTGATCAAATACCACATATATGTAATGTATTTATTGTCAAAAATGTTTATATGAAAAGCCTTTTTACAGTTTCAAAATGTAGTATTTCTCAAGCCTGTAAATTGCCAAATTTTCCTACATAAAAAAATGTTATTGAATTTCAATTTGAGTGATTATTATACATAGCACTTCAAAGAGATTTTTAAAACTACTTCAGCAACAAAACTTCTTGGAGAATCCCGAGGACTATAGATGACCGATCAAATATCATCTCCAGATTTGGCCATCGTTTCGTTTCTTTTTTTCTCTCCAATTTATTCATTCTGCAAATAAAGCAAATTTTTTATTTTAGCTTACAGTTCGATCACCAACTTATACACTACTCTACTCGTAGCTTTAAGTTTTGGGGGCCGCGAATTTTCCTTAACAGTGGACCATAAGTGACGACGCTAATTTGATAGTTCGCAGTATGGACGAGCACGTGATCCACTACTAGGAAAGAAAATACGACGTGGAATGTTGCAAGAATCTAGAATCAAATTCACTGAAATCCTTGAAAGCCTCAAGGGAAATCTTCTATTTAACTTTTCAATATACCCTTTTCATTTTATAAGATTTTGAGTGAGGTTAAGAAAAAATGCCAATTTAAGTGATGACAAGAAGGTTGACACTAAGGTATGTGTATAGTATGGATGGAATTATCTTTAGAAGCAATCAAAAATCCAAATTTCAAATGCTTAGGGGATACATCATACTGCTTAATAACCTGAGATGATTGTTCATAATTAATACAGGATGGGTAAGTTGGCATGAATATGTATTTTGTTTCACTAAAAGTTTTAGTGGAAGGAATTCCAGTGACCTCTATAAAAATTTAATGTATATTTTTATCTTCTATTTTTGGCAGAACTTGAAGACATATTTTAGAAAATTCTTGAAATTGGCTGGAAAGTTCAGAAAAATCACAATGAAACTAATTAGTTGAAGATAAACACAAAACAGCACATGAAGGGCCCAAAACATAATGTACACCAGCCACTACAAAATATTTGAAATTTTACTTTTTAACAGCATTTGAAAATGTAGAAAAAATCTACCCTTACCATGTGATGTGACTTCTTACTGCCAAAATTTTCAGAAAATGAAAAAATCTACATTTTTATATCTCATGAGCAATTGAATTAATATCATGGAAAAAGTAAAAATGAACCTCATTCTGAATTTACCCAAATAATAATAGGTTTTCTTCTGTTTAAACACGAAGATAAAAACCCCCAAAAGAGAGTATTAGTGGATTGTCTACATGTTACATCGTTCTCCAAAAAACTGACAAACCATTAAAAAACGTAAAATACGGGTTTTAACATCAAAAATGTTTTTCTGTGTTGATTTCTTCTGCAAAGTAATTTTCAGAATTTTTACAGTCAATAAGAAAATTGATATTGCAATTTTGGGGGGTTTCACCAATTTTTTGCCAAGCATGAAAAGGAATTTAGATTTTTTACATTTATGCCTAAGCAGTAAAATGTGATCTCTCATATGCTAAGATTTCAACACGTATGTACACAGCCTGAAAAGTACTGTGATCATGTCTTCATCTCAGGGCCATATAAACTGCATATATTGAGCTGCAGAACTGTACATACAGTAAAATCTCATTACAACAAACTTTTGGGGACTGCAGAAAAAGTTTGTTATACTGTGTAAAGTTATTTTTAATTCAAGTACAGTATACATAATAATGTACTACAAAATAGACAAAAATGTGCACAGAGAACATACAAGACTCTTCTTACTATTACTGAAAAACCAGGCTGACTTTAGTGAGCAGTGTGCAGAATTTTTCCAAAGAAAACAGATCCAGAGTTTTTTTGCACAATTGACGCGTCTCGGGACGCGTCTCCAGCTGCAAGATATCCCTTTGACAGGGTCCTAAAAGTTTGAAACTTTACAATTCGGCAGAAACTGCCGACAATAAAAATACAAACCCACCCCTGGGCCAATGACTCCAGCTAGGGGGTCAAATGACCCCTCGTTCCCGCCGATTCCCCAGGAGTTCAACTACCCTATAAGGGGGGGAGACCAGACTTTGCCAGCTGCTGGTCATTTGACACTCCAAGATCATTTTTCGTTCTCATTTTTACAACCAAGAAAACATCTTCTCTGGTTCTTAAACAATTTGTCCCCGTCTCCCCAAACATGCGTAGCACTCCGACAATCCCGCCAAATTGAGAGAACACCCAGTTTTTGGGAGCCTAATTTTTTCCAAAAAAGACAAGTTTTAGTTTCTTGAAAAACACCAGCACCTGGTGTTTTTCGCCACCCCAGAACCCAGTTCCTGGGATACCCTGCAGGTACTTTTAACTCCTCCCCATTTTTTCAGAATAAAACCCCCTGATTTTTGAACCCAAGACACAGTCCGAATTTTGCGTGCGAAGCGTTATGTTGTGTTCTTGAAATTCGTATTTTCTGAAATATTTTACAAGTCCGCAAAAACTGTTGTGCATATTTTCCTGTCATAACTGTTGTGCATATTTATCTTGTTATACTTACTTGTCGATTTGAACAAAGGCTTGCGCTGTTTGGGAGAGAATCCCTGGTCAGTTCGTGCACCGGCCAATTGCTGTGTTGAATTTATTCTTAAATCTTCCATTTTTTACAAATTCTTCAGTTTACATCTGTCAGTTGATTTTCTTCTAAGGTGTTCTTGATCATACTCCATAAGTTACATCAATTATATTTATCAAGGTGTACGGCTTGGAAAACTTCTTCTTATAAAAACCGTACAAGCAGGTCTGGTTGAAATAAACTCAAGTCACTCAAATGCATACTAAAATAATGAAATACAGTATATGTGATGGTGACATTTAAGTCGTTTTGGAAGAATAAACAGGAGACACTTTTCCACACATGGCTGCACATAAAAGTGTCCTGCAACACATATACAGTATGTGGGTTTCAGATGATGAATAGTAACATCAAATGAAAATATAAAGTCATTCAATTTTTCAACGCCATGTATACATGTTATGTTTTCAGTTGTATGCAGATCTTACACCAGTTTGGCATGAAGTTGCGCCATCACAAGTTGCATGCTCATATTCACCCCCTTTTTGCATTACAGTGAAAGGAATAGTCTCAATATTGCACTAAAAATATCCTTACTTGGTAGTCTTCGGTCCACCTGACCTTGTAATTCGCAAATTCTTCCTTTCTTGGACTTATATTGGGTCAAGTTTGAAGAGATAAAACGACCCTGGACGCGTATTCGTTGACTCCTGTACTGGAATGCATAATATTTATTTTTCAATAAAATACGCATGCGTGTATTTTTCTCTATTAAATCACTATTATATTCAGGCGTGGAAGAAATTCACGAATGCTCTGAGAAAAAGTGACGTGAAATATTTTTCTAGGAAGTCGATTNAACTAATTAGTTGAAGATAAACACAAAACAGCACATGAAGGGCCCAAAACATAATGTACACCAGCCACTACAAAATATTTGAAATTTTACTTTTTAACAGCATTTGAAAATGTAGAAAAAATCTACCCTTACCATGTGATGTGACTTCTTACTGCCAAAATTTTCAGAAAATGAAAAAATCTACATTTTTATATCTCATGAGCAATTGAATTAATATCATGGAAAAAGTAAAAATGAACCTCATTCTGAATTTACCCAAATTTATTATCCAAAAGAAGACAAATTTGTGCTTCTATTTTTGGGGGTTTTCTCTCATAATCACCTAACAGATGTACAATGTAGCAAGAGGTTTTTTGACTGTTTGGTAATTTTTTGCATTTTATGCCCAATTAACATCAAAAATGTTTTTTCTGTGTTGTTTTCTTCTGAAAAGTAATTTTCAGAATGTTTTACAGGTAAGAAAAAAATGAAATTGCAATTTTGGGGGGTTTCATCAATTTTTTTCCAAGCATGAGAAGGAATTTAGATTTTTTACATTATGCATAAATGCAGTAAAATGTGATCTCTCATATGCTAAGATTTCAACACGTATGTACACAGCCTGAAAAGTACTGTAATCATGTCTTCATCTCAGGGCCATATAAACTGCATATATTGAGCTGCAGAACTGTACATACAGTAAAATCTTGTTACAACAAACTTTTGGGGACTGCAGAAAAAGTTTGTTATACTGTGTAAAGTTATTTTTAATTCAAGTACAGTACACATAATAATGTACTACAAAATAGACACAAATGTGCACAGAGAACATACAAGACTCTTCTTACTATTACTCAAAAACCAGGCTGACTTTAGTGAGCAGGTCTGGTTGAAATAAACTCAAGTCACTCAAATGCATACAAAAATAATGAAATACAGTACTGCATAAGTGATGGTGACATTTAATTCACTTTGGGAGAATAACAGGAGACAATTTTTCATACATGGCTGCATATAAAAGTGTATCTTACCAGTATACCACACATATATGCGGGTTTCATGATCAATAGTAACATCACATGAAAATATAAACTCATTCAATTTTTTAATGCCATGTACATGTTATGTTTTCAGTTGCATGCATATCTTAGACCAGTTTGGCATGAAGTTGCGCCATCACAAGTTGCATGCTTATGTTCACCCCCTTTTTGCATTACAGTGAAATGAATAGTCTCAATATTGTACTAAAAATATCCTTACTTGGTAGTCTTCGGTCCACCTGACTTTGTAATTCGCAAATTCTTCCTTTCTTGGACTTACATTGGGTCAAGTTTGAAGAGATAAAACGACCCTGGACGCGTATTCGTCGACTCCTGTACTGGAATGCATAATACTTATTTTTCAATAAAATACGCATGCGTGTATTTTTCTCTATTAAATCACTATTATATTCAGGCGTGGAAGAAATTCACGAATGCTCTGAGAAAAAGTGACGTGAAATATTTTTCTAGGAAGTCGATTCCGTCGAATTCAAATCATCAGACACGTGTTGAATATGATTGTTCTTCGTTTTCACTGTCTTCACTGTCGGCGTCGATTCTGTGCTTTTCAGTTTCGTCATTTCTGCTGTCCAACCTCGACAGGGACCTCAGCAGCACTCCAAACTCTTCTTTGTCCGATTCTGACATGGCTTTTTGTTCAACTGAATAATAAAATGAGCCAAAGAAGTTTAAATATCCGAAGTGTGATTAAAATTATCAAGAAAATGCCTGATACCCTTTTCCAACAATTTTTGACAGAAATACCGTACACACAGTAGAGTAGATGGTCATGTGAGGAAGAAACGAAGGAGCTGTTCATATCACCCACCATGACCATAGGAATGTCAGCTTATGGTACGGTTCAACAAATGCTTACTTGTGTTGATCCAGTCCTGTGCAGTTTCATAAGTCACTACTCCATCTGAGGTGAATCCTTTCAATGCTTTGTCAACAGGATGGGATACATTGACAAAAACTAAATCTCTTTGATTCAGTTTTAAGGATATTGCGACAGCACCCAGTCCTTTGGCTGCTGTGAAGTCAATGTCAACCAAGTTGATGCAGTCCACAACAATCAAGGAATCCTTATTGCGTTTTGCGCCTTTATTGATGAGGTTTCGCACCTTCTGGATGCCAGGGTAGAATAAAAATCGGTCTGGGCGGAATACCACTACCTTCGTATCGTCGGAAATCTGAAAATGATTGAATACATAGTTCTTGTCAAGTCACTTAACTTGAGGTAGGTAAAGTGACATCGGATGGAATAGGTACGCGAAAGTGTTTTTGTCTGGTACGGTACTTCATCAACCGAGCCAAGAATTGGCGCGCAGCATTTAGACACGTCAGAAAATCCCGTGAAGAACGGAATTCACGCCTGATTTCCGCGAAATTGGCTGCTTCTGAAGGCGTGCATTTCAGCGGAACAAAGAAGTTATGATGGCATCGGTATTCTAACATTAATATCCGCGTCTTTTGACTTTTCTCTCTATGAAATCGCGGCGGAAGAGCGCTACGTATACTACAGTAGTGTAGATTTTGGTCTTTGTCCGGGAGAACCATCTTTTAACCAATGCTCAGTATTGATCAACTACCGCTGTGTCTCAACTCTTCGGCCGCATCTTCAGTTTCGCTTTTCTATTTGAATTTCAGGTTTGACATTCGATAATGAACAAGTAATATGTGACGCTTCGAACGACGAGTGCTTCACCCGAAGTCTGGTCTATGTATACTGTATATAGACCGGTGAAAATTACAGGAAATCTTCGTGCGGGTCGATGTTCACTTGCGTATTGCTGTCTATAGACAAATAAGATCCTCTGCATGATGCCTCGCATCATGTGCATTTCGCTGGTTGTGGTATGCTTATACTTTGTGATCTTCCGGCGGTATGAACAATCGCGGCACAAGTGCCAACATCGCGATCTCGACCCAGCTGTTATGATCAACGTGTGTAAATGTTTTTCACCTGAAATTTGAGTGTGGGAACGTTCGGATGTGAAGTGACGATGAGCAGCATGAGCAAGTTCGACATGACACCAACCAGGAAGCCCCATTCAAGTCCAATCACCAAACAGGCCAAGAAGGTCACCATCATCGGAACCATGTCAACTCCTGCGGGTGAGTGCAATTTTGTTTTACAGCACATCCTGCATTGCACTATCCCGCCCCATTTTAACTGTGATTATGCACCAAAGCCACGTGTTGAATCCCGTCCTCAGAATTCAAATACACATTTACTGACGTTAGGATATTCATATATGAGAAACTTTTTCACGATACGCTTCTCTCGCGGGATCTTATTCTGCCGTGAACATTAGATGCGATGGAAAAGAAACAGGACGAGAATAATAACGTACGCTTCGTCTTCCAAACATCCATCGCTTCTTTGTACTCGATGAAATGAAGAACTGCGCAGATCACGATTGCTCCCAAAGCAGGCAACGGGATGTATCCAACGTACGGAGTCAAAAACGCCAACGAAAGCAACACAATCGTTCCTATATACCCAACACGTAAGCAAACCGATACTCTGTACATTGTTTCTGAGAATCAATCATTACTAATTATAGATGGAATTTACTTACCTGCCCAGATGCCGCCGAAGGTAGTCCTTACACCCGAAACCGCGTTGACGCAAGTTGTTGATATTGAACCTGTGACTGGCATCGAATGAACGAAGGCCCCGAGAACTTGACTCACTCCAAGTGCCACAAGTTCTTGATCCACGTCGACTGCTCTCCTCTGAGCTATACGAAGCAAATATTTCTTGTCAAATTTTCTGTTTCGAATTCGTTCTCGATCGTTTGCATTATTCAAGCGAAGAGTACGTCCACGTAAACAATTACAGCACACTGATTAATCCATGTATGTGTGACTTTATTGAGACTCACCGAAGGATTTGCACACTGCGATGTGCTCCACGATGGAAATCAGCGGAATGACGAAAACTGCTGATCCGCCGATTTGCAAAATTTGCAAAAATCCCCTTTCCGGCGCATCCTCTAAAACTTCATCAACCATTTCCGAACCGGCTGGCAAATTAAATGTTGGCAAACTGGGCATGGGTATTCCTCCGACTTTTATGTCATCTGCCATGAATTTTTCGACTCATTTTTAGAAATGAAAAATTATGTCGTAAAAATATTTCTTGCCAGTCAGTGATATGTTCCATGCTCCGGATTTCGCGTCCAGGAAAAATGCCAAAAGAGAGCAAGAAATTATGAGAAATCCGTTCCTGGCTGCGGAAACGACTTGAAGAATCTTGTTCAACTTTTCAGCGCATCCGGGAGCGAAAATTAAATTGCAGTCGAATCGTCGAATCTCCTGTTTTGACAAAGACATTTTGAAATATAATGTTTGAAGGAAATGGTGCGTGTGGGACTTGACGAAATTCTGAAGTTTTTGATAGTGATGTAACATGTGAGTATTATTTCGAATAAAAAATTGCATGCAAATGTTCGCGCATTCGGTCAAATTTTGAATGGATTGTCAATCTTAGTATTGAATAGCAATTTTTTCTCTGTTATTCATTTCAAAGGGTTAATATTTTACTTACGATATATTTTAAATCTTATGCTAGTGGAGATAAATTGAATAACTCACGCGTAAAATGAGCAAGACGACGATGCAGCAAGTTCCAAAAATTAAATCGTTCGGATTCGTTTTGTGAATTTTCCTGTATAGTCCGCTGAATAGAACTATCACGTTTTCGCCATGCATTCCATGGATCCCCAAAAGCGATTTAAGTTGGCTCACAACTATGATGACAGCAGCTGCTGAAATGAATCCTGCAGAAACTGGAGCTGACACAAACTCGACAATAATCCCTGTTTTGATGAAAAAAAAGAAGACATTTTTGCACCGGAAATATATCGAAGGAAATTAAGAGGTGCTGTTGAAGTACGTGACCAACCTGAAATGAAGATGACTGACTGTTGGCTACTGGTGTGCAGTTAATCTATCTTTTTTTTGCCTGAAAAGCTCCTTTTTTTAATGATCAATTCATTTGTTGATGCCCCTGAAAAAAGAAAATTTTGTGCCACTATAAATCATAATTTACAAATGAATCTTAGCTTTGGCCAAAAAAATATCACACTGCAGTATTTTACTTTCATTCCTTTAAAGCCAAACGCAATTATTCTGGAAAAAATATTTGTGTGCGTCTTTTTTGTTTTATCCTCAATTTAATCCAACTTATCCTTAGTATTTTTCTTGAGCATCCGCGGAGCCCCTGTAAAGTTCATGCGGAGCCCTGAACCTGAATGAAACACCGTTCGGAACCCATGTTCCCAAAAAAAGATTCAAATAATTTTCTATATATTTTTTCAGAAATGATAAGTATCTTCCAACAGGTGGGACCTCTATAGATAAATAAACAGTTCTAATAATTGGAAGTAAAATAATTTCCATGGATCATTAAGCAAAATTCCTCAAATCAGAAAGCTGTTTTTCAACATTTTAGATTCTCTTGAAAGAATTTCGCTTGTACAATACATCAAAACGTTTCTATTGGGGAAAAAGTATTGTATGTGAACATTTCAACAGAAATCTATTCCTTTAAAATAACTGCAGCTTATAAAAGTCCTCTCCTCATGTTTCTCACATTGAAAATTTCAATCAACCCACACAAATTAGGCCAGATCCCCAAACTCAAAAAATCACCCAATCAATTTCTCTAGAGTTCCTCTAAATTCAACTTGAAGAGGTCCATTTTTAAGAAGAATGAACCTCAACAAATTTATTGTTCAGAAGAAAATATGTGAACATTTCAACAGAAATATATTTGTTCAGAACAACTGCTACATTTTGGAGCCCCCTTCTCATGTTTTTGTGTGTGGAAATTTCAATGAACTTGATCAAATCAGGCCATCTTCCAAAACTCAAAAATCCCCTAGGTTTAGTCCATTTTTATACTTTTTTAAATGCAATTTAAACAAGTAAAATTGTACATTTAACTTGGTAAATATAATTTTTTGCAAATAAATATTCCCTGGAAATCCACCAACTCAATCAGGCACCAGCTTTAGAAGAAAAACCATCACACAGCTTACAGCTATAGTCAGGTCAGTCACATACTGAAACAGCACCAATTCGGTATTCTGCAACAAGCAAAGAAAAATTAAATTTTTTTTGCCTAGTTTGAAAGTGCCCAGGAACAAGGCGAATAGCCCAGAGATGAGGCACATGATGGTGGAGAAAACAATGCCGAATTCCACTGATTTCCCATAAGTCGCCCCTCCAGTCAGAATGCAGAGAACTGCTGCTGGGACAATGGTGATTTCCTTTGTTGTTCCCAAGAGGACGTAGACGAAGCCTCCCATGTAAGCAGAGTAGAAACCGTACTATGGTGAGGGAAAGCAAAAATAGCGTTGATGATTAATTGACGCGCGCAAAAAAAATAAAATATCAAATGAACAGCTACTTGAGATTCTGTGAGGATTCTGGAGAAGGGCAAGGAACTGCCACATTACAAAGAAGGGCATTCGATGGACCTTTGTACAGTAGAATCTTTTGAAAAAAAAAAAAAATCTGTCACCGGTGGACTCTACAACAAGATTCAAGGGACCAGAAAAAATTAATTTTTGAGAAGTTTTGTTGTTGTAGAGAAACCTGGTAACATGAACATAGAGCTCTATGGTCAGGCTGAAACAAAATTGTTATGCAGAGAAAATCATTGTAGGCAAGATTTTTGTAAAGAGTCCACCTGCATAAAAAAATAATTGCTTACAAAGATGTCATTTTTCCATGTCCTAGCCTTGGTGCCACGATGTTAATTAGTTACTGCAGTTTAATAAGAGTTTTTCATTTTAACAAAGCTATTTCACTAATCCAAATGGTTTTATTGTAACAAGATTTTATTGTATCCCAAATTATTGGCCAAAATGATTGAATGATTTTTTTTCTTAATTTCCAATAGCTACTATATATTATTTAAATGTTCTGTGTAAAATTGTGGTGACAGTTGGATTCTGTCACCAGAAGTCTTATCACAGATTTTGCATCTTGCTAAGGATTTTCAGGGCTACAGCAGTTTTTTTTTTATATGCACCATGTCTTTATAAATCCCATTTCAACAAAATTGTTTTCACCTGCCATCTAAGCACATATGGATCTTGTAAAAATAAATTATTCCTTATACAGTAATAAATTCATTTATTATGTTAATGCCAATAGCGGTAATATTTGAAATATTCTCTACTACAATAAATTAATTACGTATTTTAATAAAGCGTTTTTCCAGGACCCAACAGCTTTATTATAATAAAGTGTGCTCTTTTTTGATGATAATTATTACAGTTTATATGCGCTTAAAACCAGAAGTGGCAGTGTAACACTTTTAATTTACGAATTTTTTTTCAAGGTCTACAAGAGGTTTTGGACATTTAAACCCCCTCCAAGAAAGCTTTGAAAATACCAAGATATTTAGTCAACATAACTGGAACTTCCTCATGTCATTTTTTTTTTCAAGACCCTGTCTGAATTCCCAGAGAACAATGCATAAAAAACCATCTTTTCTCCAAGGGCTTTTCTGGTCAAACCTCTATAACTCAAAATTTATGGATACTTTTTGGCTATATCAATGACACAAGGAAGAAAAGCAAGAAAAATGTAACTTGATGCCTTTTTTTGAAAAGAATTAAAAGACTAATTGGTCAAACAAACCATTGCCTTCAACTTTAGCTTCTTGTCAACTCATTCAAGTAGCAATTTAAGGCCTAGAAAAAAACCAATTTAAATTTCCTGAAATTCTTGTTTATTTTCCCAAACAAGTTTTTTTCATTTGCTCAAAATTTCCCTAGCTTAATTTTCATTGGTTTCTTGAACATGCGGACTTCTCTGAACCCTAAAAGAAATTTTGCAAACATTCACCCAAATTCAAGTCAGTGCATCTTTAAAAAAAAGAAACTATTCAATTGAAGCGAAAATGAATTACTTTTCAAAATCCAGGCGTATTTTTTTGATCAATTCTGTCTCCGAAGCTCCAAGTTGTATAATGTAATACTAATTCAATTTTCGGACAATGGACTCATCACATAAACAAACTTGTAGTTCATTAATCGATACAGCGAAAAAAATAAATAAATAAAAAATTGACTCACTTCCGCTGGAAGATTCGCGAGTTCGGAAAACGCAATAACTTGTGGCACCAGTGTGAAACCCACTGTGAGTCCGGCGATCAAATCGCCCACGAAATCTTCCGCGGTGTATTTCGGTCCCCATGCCCAAAGCGGAAATTGCTTCTTCAATGCCCTTTCCGAGCAAAAATCCCTCGTCTGGAACTTCCTCATGTCATTTTTTTTTTCAAGACCCTGTCTGAATTCCCAGAGAACAATGCATAAAAAACCATCTTTTCTCCAAGGGCTTTTCTGGTCAAACCTCTATAACTCAAAATTTATGGATTCTTTTTGGCTATATCAATGACACAAGGAAGAAAAGCTATACAAATGTAACTTCATGCCTTTTTTGAAAAGAATTAAAAGACTAATTGGTCAAACAAACCATTGCCTTCAACTTTAGCTTCTTGTCGACTCATTCAAGTAGCAATTTAAAGCCTAGAAAAAAACCAATTTAAATTTCCTGAAATTTTTGTTTATTTTCCCAAACACGTTTTTTTCATTTGCTCAAAATTTCCCTAGCTTAATTTTTTGGTCCATTGAAATTTGACTCAAAGAGATTGGACTATCAAAAGAAAATGGTTTCTCGAAGATGCGGACTTTTCTGAACCCTAAAAGAAAATATGCAAACATCCAAATTCAGGTCAATGCATCTTTAAAAAAAATGAAACTATCCAATTGAAGCGAAAAGGAATTACTTTTCAAAATCCAGGCGCATTTTAGTAATCAATTCTGTCTTCAAAGCTCCAAGTTGTATAATGTAATACTAATTCAATTTTCGGACAATGGACTCATCACATATAACAAACTTGTAGTTCATTAATCGATACAGCGAAAAATGAATAAATAAATAAAAAATTGACTCACTTCCGCTGGAAGATTCGCGAGTTCGGAAAACGCAATAACTTGTGGTACCAGTGTGAAACCCACTGTGAGTCCGGCGATCAAATCGCCCACGAAATCTTCCGCGGTGTATTTCGGTCCCCATGCCCAAAGCGGAAATTGCTTCTTCAATGCCCTTTCCGAGCAAAAATCCCTCGCCTTTTTGCGGAAATACGCTCCTGTGCCGAACCCGGGTGCGATTTCTTGCTGGAATCTCGCTGCCAAAGCTGCGTGTTCTTTGCTGCCGGGTTCCGCACCCGCGAACGTCACGTCGGAAAATGACCGACCTGATGAAGAATTTTGTGTTCAATCTATTTTTAATTATAGTGAATATGAATGGGTGTCTTGAAAAAAAAAATGTGAGGAAATTTTACTGCGTACAGTGGCGACCTAATGGACATTCGTTCAATGTTGAATTTGTTGAAATGAATATTTTCCAGCATCATTTAAAGTTTTAAACGAATGAATGAATGAACAGAACACTTTATTTGCCGCTTTTCAGCGTTCACAA
Source organism: Notodromas monacha (assembly GCA_905338405.1). Classification (NCBI taxonomy): domain Eukaryota; kingdom Metazoa; phylum Arthropoda; class Ostracoda; order Podocopida; family Cyprididae; genus Notodromas; species Notodromas monacha. Next base: position 45,342 of record CAJPEX010001305.1, on the reverse strand, counting down.
GGTACAATCAAGATTTCCACATCGAAACCCCCTCCCCACCCAACCCAAATCCCATCAAAGACATTCAATCACTTCAAAGCAGGAAACAAAGCACAAATTGATGACAAAAGTAAAAGAAAATACAATCCAGAAAATACAACTGGACATCTGACATGTATGCATACACCCACTCATTTCCTGACATTGAAAATAAAATAGCAGTAAAAGTTTATTTAAAGCACAAGGTCTTCAGCTTGTTTCTGTATGAGGTTTAGTTGAATGAACAATTTAGAGAGAATATTTTAAACAAATGCAAGAAAGTTTCACTACACAGTCATTGGCAAAAAAATCATCAATCTGATGGACATTTTTCTTTTCTGTTTTATTTTCAAGTTTTTTGAATATTGTAAATAGAATATTATTTGCGGTTTTGTGCAAATGTTTGTTGAATGTCAGTTAAGCAACCTGATGGAAATTCGTGCTTCCTTTTACATTTTTAATTTTTCAATTATGTCAGCATGTGAATGAATCAAATAATTTTAATGATGGAAATTACACCTTAATTGCTGCAAAATAGACAGCTTATTTATGGATTGAAATCTTGTCCTTGTTTGAACATGGCATTTGAATACAAAATTTATCAACTTTTCAAGGGTGTCAAGTGGTGTTATATCTGCAGTATAAATACAGTGGTAAATGCATTGCCAGAGCATTTTCTTTTCTTATGCCCAGCATTTCACAGCTGAAGAAATGAGCGTGAAAATATTTGGGACTCTTGAAATTCAATGAAAAGACTCTTTTTCAAAATCTGAGAGAACTTAGATAAACTATTAACTTTACACAATTTATCATCAAAGGTTCTCTCCAAATTTTTTAATCAAACTAAAACTTATCTGAAAGCACACTGAACACCTTGTGCTTTAATGTGTGTTCAATTATTGCCTGATGCTGCAATTCTCATCATTGATATTCTCTTTTTGCTGTTGAGGAGGGGAAGAAAGTGTATGCATGTACAGTATATCAGTTGTGCAATTGCATATTTTGGGATGTATTTTCTTTTTCTTCAGTAACAACTTATATCTCTATTTTTCCATTCTGATGCTATGGAATGTGTTTGGATGATTGTGGGTGGGGATGGAAGGGGGATGGGATATGGGAACATTGCTTGAACCTTGTGAACGCCGAAAAGCGGGAAATAAAGCTTTGCTTTTCAATTCAATTCAATGTGCCTCATATTCACATGTGTTGCTCTTTGTATTGTATCTTCTTTTATTTTTATTATCAATTTGTGCTTTTCTGCTCTGAAGTGATTAAAATGTCATTGAGTGGATTTGGGTTGGGTGAGAAGGGGGTTTGGTTGTGGGAATCTTGATTGAACCTTGTGAACGCTGAAAAGCGGCAATTAAAGTGTTCTGTTCATTCTGTTCATTCATTGAACCTTGTGAACACTGAAAAGCAGAAATTGAAGCTTGCTGATCAATCAATCAATTTTGTAGAAATATTTACCACACTTCATTTTTATATGCTGTAACACCTCTTTCAAAGTATAACTTTTCAAATTGTATATCCTTTTGCTCACCCATGTTTTCCAGTTCCATCTTGAAACTATATGCGAAAAGTTCCTGTGCCAAAAAAAAACATTTACACAAATATTATAAAATCAATGCCCGCCATTTAAAATTTTGGAAAACTGCGAGGAAAAAAAAAACTAGGTAAGCGTGTGCCCAGTGATGTTCAACTAAGGGGGCTTTGGAATAATCCCCAGAAAATACAGCCGAAACTTTCCCTGAGTTTCATCATGCAAATGACGGAATTATAATCATTCACATTATGCAGCATTACGTCATTATAGGACCTCGTACCGGAAACACGAGGAGAAAAAAAATCGAGTCCCTCGCTCTAAAAAATAAATAAATGAAAACCGGAATCGTTGCGAAAATCCTCCCTTTGCATTTTCATTCACTGGTCCAAAAAAATAATAATACGCAGGAGACAAGAAAAAAAACAACGGTAATGAGGAAAAAAAACAAGCTGAAATGAGGCCCTGAAATCGTGCTTTTAAAAATTCAAATTCCCGATATAGTTTTCAGAAATCAATCATTCGCGTCAACTGGTAACGTTGATTTCCACGTCTGGCATTTTTTTTCCCCCAGTTGATTCGGATTTAAAAAAACAAAAATGTCTTTCTCCAGAAAAGAAAATCACATTCTGACGTAAAAGTCTGGGTTCTTTGAAGAATCGGGGACTTCTTCGAGGGAATAATCCTCGTCCTCGTCGTCGTCTTCTTCGAGGGTTTGTGTCGAGGGTTTCCCATCGACACTAGTGTCGTTGGCACTGGCACACCGCAAATCTGCGTGAGATAAAGACCTTTTGAGTGCGCCCAAGTCTTCCACTGCATGTGGTGCCACAACAGCCACTATTTATCACAAACAAGGGAAAGAAACGAATGAAAAAAGTGATCTCATTATGACGTTTTTAGGCCATTTTTTTGCGGCTTAAAAAAAATTCAAATTTTAGGAAGAGGAGGAATTAAAGGAAGGCATTTTCAAGAATGCGTGTTCAAATTCAATTTCTCTTCGAAATAAACAAATGAATAATGTCTCCAGGCTTACGTGAAGGAAACAAAGCGACGTAGAATTACCTGAATAGAATTTTTTTTTCCAAATTTTGACAGCTCTCGCACGAAGTGAAGTTTTTGTGTGTAAAAAACATTCGTTCAGAAATGTTGGTAAAATGCCCGTATCAAGAAACTTTTTCGAAATGTTTTTGGGCAGATTTTCGAGTCATGAAGTGTCCCCGAGTCGAATCGTCCACATGTCGGGGCCCCTCAAAATTTTACACTAACAAGTACTGTACCGTATTTGCATTATGAATTAAAATACTGTACATTGAAATTATACTGAAATCAATTGGTAATTTTTTTTAACACAAAAAGCTAACTTTGTGCTAGAGCTGTCAAAATTTTTGAAAAAATTACAATTTCCATTCGTTTAGAAATGTTGGTAAAATGCCCGTTTCACGAAACTTTTTCCAGATGTTTCCGGACAGATTTTCGAGTCATCAAGTGTTCCCAAGTCGAATCGTCCACATGTCGGGACCCCTCAAAAGTGTAAATTAACAAGTGCAGTAAAATCTCGTTATAACGAACTCCTGGGGCCACAGAAAAAATTTCGCTATGACGAAAAATTCGTTGTAACGAGATTTGTTGTAACGGAATTCTACTATTTGCATTATGAATTAAAATATAGTGAAATTATACTGAAAATAATTGGTGAATTTTTGAACACAGAAAGCAAAAATTTGAAAAAAAATTTTCCATTCGTTTAGAAATATTGGTGAAGTACTGTATTCGTATCTCGAGACATTTTCAAGGGATTTTCGGGCAGATTTTCGAGTCATCAATAAGTGTCCCCAAGTCGAATCGTCCACATTTCGGGGTCCCTCAAAATTGTAAAATAACAAGTATTGTATTTGCATTATGAATTCAAATATAGTGAAATTAGGTTACGAGACAACTCACATAGCGACAACTCACACAGCGACAACTCACACAGCGACAACTCACACAGTGCGACAACTCACACAGCGACAACTCATATAGTGTTAAAATGTGTCCAATGCCCAGGTGTGGCTGGGCACCCCCAGCTTGTGAATTAAAATATAGTTAAATTATACTGAAAATAATCGGTGAATTTTTGAACACAGAAAGCCAAAATTTGAAAAACTTTAATTTCCATTAGTTTAGAAATGTTGGTGAAGTATTCGTATCTCGAGACATTTTCAGGGGATTTTCGGGCAGATTTTCGAGTCATCAAGTGTCCCCAAGTCGAATCGTCCGCATATCGGGGGCCCCTCAAAATTATAAAATAACGAGTATTGTATTTGCATTATGAATTAAAATATAGCGAAATTATACTGAAAATAATTGGTGAATTTTTGAACACAGAAAGCGGAAAATTTTGAAAAAAGAATTTCCATTTGTTTAGAAATGTTGGTGGAGTATTCGATCGTATCTCGAGACATCTTCGGGCAGATTTTCGAGTCATCAAGTGTCCCCAAGTCGAATCGTCCACATTTCGGGGTCCCTCAAAATTGTAAAGTAACAAATGCAGTATCGTATTTGCATTATGAATTAAAATACTGTATAGTGAAATTATACTGAAAATAATTGGATAATTTTTGAACACAGAAAGCAAAAATTCGAAAAAAAAAGAATTTCCATTTGTTTAGAAATGTTGGTGAAGTACAGTACAGTATTCGTATCTCGAGACATTTTCAGGGGATTTTCGAGTCATCAAGTGTCCCCGTCAGCTTAGCAGGCGTACAGCCCCCGGGGAGTTGCGACACGTAAATGTCATGTTAGTGCTCTGCTATTACTTCTTCTTCGTATAACATGTCATGTCATGACGTTATTGTATGCACAAGCTTAGGTTACCTGTGCAGTTTCGTAAATGACCACGTCGCCGAACGTGAAGTTCCTCAGTGCCTTGCTCACGGGGGCCGTGATATTGACAAACACGAGTCGCTGTTCCCGTTTTTGCAGTGCAGCTGCTATGGAACCCAGGCCCTTGGATCCCGTGAAGTCAATGTCCACCAGGTTGATGCAGTCCACCACGATCACGGCGTCCTTGTTGCGAATGGCGCCCTTGTTGATGAGGTTGCGGACCTTTTGGATCCCCGGGTAGAAGAGGAATCTGTCCGGACGGAATATCACCACTCGCATTTCGTCTGAAATCTACATTCGAGCGTGTCTCAAATCTTGCCTGGTTTTCTTGTCCAATGCGTACAAAATGATGTGAACAACAACAACAAGAAATACGTTGAGGGGGCCCCAACATGCGGACGATTCGACTTGGGGGGGACTCAGGGTACAACTTTAAGAAGAGAAAAAAATAATACCCGCCAAGATATGGGCACTTGATTCTATCCCCTTTCTTCAAAATTGACCTTTTGATCTGCTTTTTGAGCTACTTTATTTAATTTCAAGTTTTGATATCTCTTGAAAAAAATCCAGCTGCTGTATTTATATTCACAGAAATGAAAATTACATTTCAATTATGAATTTACTCTGATTCATAATCAAAAGCAGGCTGATACGGTGTCTCAAGATTTGGACACTTTTCCAATTCTTCCAAAGGGATTTTTTATTTTAGTTTTGACATCTCTTGAACAAATTGAGCTAATTTATTTAAATTCACAAAAATTAAAACTACATTTTATTATAAATTTACTCTGATTCATAATCAAAAACAGGCTAATATGGTGTCTCAAGATTTGCACACTTTTCCAATTCTTCCAAAGGGATTTTTTTATTCAAGTTTTACCACCTCTTGAAAAAATTGAGCTAGGTTATTTAAATTCACAAAAATTAAAAGTACATTTTATTATAAATTTACACTGATTCATAATCAAAAACAGGCTGATTGAATTTCTCAAGATAAGGACAATTTTAAGTACAGTATCTTCAAAATTGGATATTTTTCAAACATTTGATACTTCTTGGAAAAATTGAGCTTCTGCATTTATATTCACTGAAATAAAAAGTGCATTTCATTATAAATTTACTCTAATTCATAATTAAAAACAGGCTAATTTTGTACTTCTTTTTTAAAAGTTTTTTCCATCATCTGCGCCAGCATAGCAAGATTTGTTCTTGTTATTTGCTTCTTTAGGTCCTTTTTCTGCCAGAGAATCAGATTCTCTGTGGTTTTCTTCTGCACAGTTATTTTCTGCTTGTTCAAGTAGAGACATTTTTTTGGGGAATTTTTTCAATACTTTTGATGAACTGGAGAACCAATTGAATAATTTTCACATAAAGTCTAAGGGGGAAGACGTAATTCAAGATGTGGATGATCTGACATAGGGACAATGTTCAAGCACTAATTACGTCCGCATCTTGGGGCCCTACTGTAGATGAACACTCTAATGCCAACAAAGTTTTACAAACCCTGAATTTGAGGACTGGGACGCTGGGATTTGAGGTGACAATCAGCAACATGAGGAGATTGGACAAGACACCAACCAAAAATCCCCATTCCAAGCCAATCACCAGGCAGGAGAAGAAAGTGATGGCCAGAGGGATTGTGTCAGACCCTGAATGTATACAAAACAAGAAAAATCATTCACTAAAATTCTGTAATAAAATGTGGTGAAGTTTTCCAAGATCATGACGAGACAAGCATTTTAAATTAAGCTTGGAAATCAAAAGATTGAGACCAATTTATGTTTAATTTTTTGCAAAAAAATTAAATTCAGTCATCAATTTTCTTCATGTATCACATGAACAAAATTAATTTGGATAATATCCCTCAAGATGCGCAAAAATGTTCACCCTTGTTTGATGGCAAAAGGTGTCACAGGTTTTTCTGCTAAATTTCAAGCTGTCTCTGCAATGTTCCTGTCTTTACCAATTTTATCTGTACAGTATAATGAATTTTCTTTTGGTCCTTTATGGGCCTCAAACCAACTTGTATGGGTTCTCTACCATAAGATTATCTTAAAATGTTTTTTTCTCATCATCAGATTTTTGTTATAGTGAGAGCCCACCTCTACTCAGGTGACATCTACCTAAAGATTGTAGAAAATAAATTGAGGCATTGCATGTACAGGTAGCATGATCTTGCTCCTTGAGATCAAGAAATTATTCTAGGCTTACTCAATCTGATGTCCATTGCTCTTGAATGAGGATAAATTATGACTGCATTTTGAAATAGAAGGTTCCAATTGTAAATGTATCAATTTCTTGTTTTGTTTTGCTCAGCATTACTTTTATTGTATCCTTGAAAGTGTTGAAATAAAGTAAAGTCCACAAAACTGGACGTTTTTACTTTGTTATTCTTCTGCATGCATAAAAACTGCATTTTGGCTTATTTTCTGCCTCAATGCCTGAAATCTACAATCTGGAGACTTTCTTCTTTGCTAGAGAGGTGACATGACATGTAAATCAAACCCAGGAATGATGCTGAGGAAAATTTTGATCAGAGATTTTTTTCTGTTTGGATGTCAGGTGACATCTACCTGTCATTTAAAAAAAAACTACCCAACATCTTAATGGTAGAAATATGGATAGTGCCACATCCTGGTCATTAAAAATGTTGTGTACTTCACTGTTTCTATTCCTATTGCATTACAATAAATGAACAAAGAGTAGACTTGGAAATCCTTGCTTAAACTTTCAGGAAATTTAATTCAGTTATTTGCATTGTTTTATCTTGAATTTCATCTCAAGCTGCAAAATTTCTGCCAACATGGAGATTTGACAGGCTTTTGCCCTAACATTAAGTCATTTTGCTTGGTTAGGTTACCCCCTCTCTCACACTTCAAATTACTTCATTTCCTGTTGTGTTATGATATGTCACATGGATTTTAATGTGTGGGGAAGTTTATTCAAGATGTGCTCCTGGTTTGATTGATGATTCAACCTGACATCCCTACAATCTATAATGGAACTGGAAAAATATGCTCCTTGTTTAAATTCATGATTCATGCAATCCTGAGCTTTTCAGCATAAATGAGTAGAGATTACTTTTGGTTTTCCAAATATGGATGGCCTCCTCATATTCAATAAAGTGCAGGACTGCACAGATGACCACAGCTCCCAGTGCAGGTGAAGGAATGTAGCCCATGTAAGGAGTGAAAAAGGCCAGGGCTAACATAACCACAGAGCCTGTTGAAGTGACAAAGAGGGAAAACACCATCAGTTAACATTTACAATAAGCAGGGAAAGCTCAGTTAGTTGATGGCCTGACCTGCAAAAAGTCCACCAAGAGGAGTTCTTACGCCAGAAACAGCATTCACACAGCTGGTTGAGATGGATCCAGTAATTGGCATTGATCTGAAAAATGAGCTCACCAACTGGCTCATTCCCAGGGCAATCAGCTCCTGGTTCACATCCACTGCCTTTCTGTTGGCTAATCACACAAAATGGAGCATCAGTACACAATACTATCTGACAAATATTTTTTAATGCAATCTCTGGAAAGCTTCTGAAATCTGGAAAAAAGCCTTGCAGAGATGGATGCTCTCACCAAAGGACTTGCAAACAGCGACATGCTCCACAATGGCTATGAGTGGGATCACAAACATGGCTGAACCAGCTGCATGCACAATGTCAGTGAAATCCCTCTGAGGGACATTCACAACTTCCCCATCAACTGTCACATTCCCAGCAGGCAAGAAGAATTGAGGCAACATTGGACTTGGGATTCCACTCACTCTTATTTCATCTGCAAAAAAAAAAAATCATTGCTGCCATTTTTCATATTCATGGGCTTTAAACTCATTCATTACCTACACACTGCTTGTAGCCATCATGATTTTTGTAACTTTTTTGTATATTTTTCACATGAATGACCTTGAAAGTGCAATGTAATCTCATTGTAAGGAATCTTGTTTAAAAAAAAATTGCTTACAGCAAATTTGCTTTCAAGTTCCTCTGCAACTGCACCAATGTTATTTGAGTTTCTTTTGCGCCTCTATTTACAGATGTAAAGTTGAGGTTTCCTTGTTGAGGTTTAAAGTTCAAAAGTTGAAATCTTTTTTTCCCCTATTTTCCAGAAAAAGTGTAAGGTTTTACAACTTGGAATTATTTTTATCAAGCCTTACACCTTGATTGTTTCAGCAGAGTTTCAAAAGGTAAAGAGTTTCAAATTTGGATTAATTAAATCAAACGTGGCACCCCAGTTTTGGGGATTTTCTTTCTTATCTCTTGTTTGTTTTGGCGCATCTCGGGATGTGCCGATTAAATTACATTTTTGGCTTCGTCTTGGCGCCCTTCTCACTTTTGCACACCCCATTTTTGGGGATCTTCTTTGTATTGTCAGTGTTTCCGCGCATTCAAAAATGCACGGATTGAAATACAAGTCGGCTCATTTCTTTTTGGCTTCAATTTTCAAAAGGAGCCATCAGAAAAATTTTGTACAAAAAGTTCTCACATTATTTTAAAATTTGTAGCTTTTTAAAAAATAAGAAAGATGAAATGTGTAAAGTTTCAATTGACATCAAATTCTGTCAAAACTTCAAAGTTTGGTATTTGGCACAATGCGCTAAAATTGGCAAAATGGAAAAAAAATTGAAAAGCAAGAATGTATGATTTCCACTTCAGCTCAACCATAATTTTTCTTCTCTACATTCAAATTTTAATTCAATGAACCAGATAACAAACAGAGGCATTACTTATTGAATTTTTCATTATAAACAAAGCTAATTCACTGATCTCAACAGCGTTGTTGTAAAAAGATTTTATTTTATTTTAGGTGAAAGTTATAAGATGTTAATGCTGCATGATTGACTATTAAAGTTTAACTTACTAACAATGAGGTAGTCAGCAAAAGCTAGAGAAGCTTGGGGAGGATGTTGAAACTCTTTTCTTTTTGTGTGTGTGTTTGAATTTCATAAATAATTGGATCTTAATAAATGAGATCACATGGCAATTTCCTGAAAGATTGTAATTGAAGGTTTCAAAAAAAGAAGAGAACTGCTTTAAACATTTGGAAGTAATGTACTGTAGTACAAGGGTTGGTTCATAAGTTTTAAGAATTTTTTTAAATAGAACCCACTGCATTCCCACTGTAAAAAAAATTAGTCTTTATGCAAGCGTTTTGGCATTGTTTTGATTGTTACACTTATTGCATTGAAATTGGCGGAGGAAATGAGGGGGTTATTTGAGAAAAATTTTTTCAATATTTGAAACTCATCAGTTGGATTTATTTCAAAAAGTCTCAAAACTTGAGAGCCAACCCTTGTATAATCTGTTCACCTGTCAAAGTGATCCCCCATTTGCCAGATTTTGCGTCCCAAATATAGGCAGCAATTGAGCACAACATGATCAAGAAGACATTCCTGGCAGCTGACAGCACATGCATTATCTGCGACACCTTCTTGGCTATTTCGGGACTGAAACACCAGGCCCATTGAACTCTCCTGATTTCCTGAAAAATAAAGAAGACATGAAATTTTTTGGTTACAATGCAACAGAAACAGAAAAAGCTTACAAGCCTTCAAAGGTAAAAAAACAAACATCCTCCTCCTCCTCCTCCTCACAAATGCGTTGTCATTCAACCCAGAGAATTTCATTGTTAGCCTCAGGGACTCGTCGGGAAAAGGGGGATTTTTTTTATATGGAAAAGATTTCTTGTGAAATAGAATACAATGCTTTGAACGCTTTTCCAGGAAGTGGCTCTTAAACTAAGCCGGTTTTTTTTATCACAGCTTTCAAACTCCACGCCTCTTATCATTATTATTATTATTATTCTGTTCACGATAACCTAGGTTTTTCTTCCGGGCGCAAGAATCTGAAATAGAATGTTTTCTTCTGCAATGCCATACATTTTAATATTTATCTCATGAAAAGCGTATTATTATATTTGTAAACACAGAAATCTCAATACTTTACTCGATTAATTTCTTCGTTTCTTTTTAAGAGAGAGACAGAGATTATCTTTTGAAAAATGAAATTTTTTTGAGATGAGATTGTTGATTTTGCAACCGAAAGCAATTTTCAGTGTAAAAAAAAATGTATAATTCGGCGAAGTTTGTTTGCATTCACGGTTTGATTTCAAAACTTTCTTCTTCATACCTAATTAAAAAATAACTACTGTACTAATTTCAAAATCGATATTTTCTTCGGTGTAATGCGATTTTTTTTTTAAATTTGCAACATACCTTTTTCCATAGAGCAAATGAGGGTTTTTAATACGGGAAACTTCATGAAGTATTTACTTCAAATAAAACGTCAATACTCAATTTGATTCCTACTGGAACGAAAAATAAAGAGGTAATATTTTCCTATGGGATGCGTTTCTTTTGAGGCATTCAAAAATTCCTTTTCAAAAATCAATCAAAAAAATTTATCATAAATTTGGGAAAGTTAATTTATTTACCAGAAAATTACAATCCTCCATTTAATTCCTTCTAAAAATGAAATCATTTTTTGACATAAAAACAACACTGCACTTTCATCTGTGAGACACAATATTTTATTTTTGAGCACAAAAAATTTTCCCAATAAATTGATTTTAAAATAAAAAATGTAAAAATTTACTAAAAAATGAAATTTTTGTTACCACAAAGTCGTTGAGACCAGTTATATGGCTTCTTTGCTACGAAGAAAATCTTTATGAAAAAACGCATTTAAAATAGGGGCTAATGGACAGGGACCACAAAAAAAGAATTCGATGTAAGCAATCATCCGGTATAACGAGCTTCGTTGTAAAAAAAATATTACATTCCAATAATTTCACTTCAAAAAAATGTTTTCATGCCCCCCCCCCCCCCACCCCTTCAAGTTTTGTGGCAACTCGATTCGACACGCGCCTACAAAATGCAAAAAAAAAAACCAATCTCGAAACCCCGCTGGTTGCTTGCCGACCACGAACCGAAGCAATGGTGCAAAGAAAATCTTTCCACAACTTACAAGAAGAAGGATATAGAAAAAAAATGTTTCAAAGAGCTGGGGGCAAAAAATGGGGTGGGGGGCGAAACCAGCAGCGGAACAAATGCGAATAAATAAATAAATAAATAAATAAATAACTAGGATCAAGTGAATAAATAAAATAAAATAAATTAAATTAAATGGAGAGACGAACCCTGAGGGCGATGAGGAAGACGATGCAGACTAGCCCCAGGCCCAGGTCCTCGAGGTTCGTGCTGCCGATGCGACGATACAGGCCCCGTATGAGCTCGATGGCGTCCTCGCCGTGCATCCCGGTCAGGCCCAGGATGGACTTGAACTGGCTCATCACGATGATGATGGCCGCCGCTGATATGAAGCCCGCCGACACCGGCGCCGACACAAACTCCACAACCACCCCTTTTTTGTTGTTTTGTTGTTGTTGTTGTGATGAAAGTCAAAGTTATTCGACATGTCATGTTTGGAAGAAGAAAAAAAAAAGAAGAAGGAAACACACTGATTACACGGTACGGTCAACCCTCGATTTACTTGCACCCTTGCCATTTTGCTCAAAATAATTTGTACTGTATTTGAAAACGATTATTTGTCAATTGGGTTCTTCCAAGGGAAGATCTAATTTAATTGAAACTCAAACTCCACAACCACCCCTTTTTGTTGTTGTTGTTGTTGTTGTTGTGATGAAAGACGTAGTTATTCAACAACAAAAAAAGAAACACACCGACTACACGGTACTGTCAACCCTCGATTTACTGACACCCTTGCCATTGTGCAAAAAAGAATTTTATCTGAAGACGAGTATTTCTCAATTGGGTTCTTTCGAGGGAAAATAAAATTTAATTCAAACTCAAACTCCACAACAACCGCTTCATTTTTTGTTATTTTTCTTCACAAAAGTCAACGTTATTCAGCATATCATTGGAAGAAAGAAAAAAGGAAACACACCGACTACACAGTAAGGTCAACCCTCGATTTACTGACACCCTTGCCATTGTGCGAAAAATAATTTTACGTGAAAACGATTATTTCTCAATTGGGTTCTTTTGATGGAAAATCAAATTTAATTCCACAACAACCCCTTCATTTTTTTTATCAAGGTAAAAGTTATTCAACATATCATGGAAGAAACAAGAAAAACAAAGACTGTACTGTAGAGTCAACCTTTGATTGACTGACACCCTTGCATAGTGCAACAAATAAATTTTTCCCCCTGAAAATGAGTTTTTCTCAATCGAGTTCTTTACAGGGTAAATCCAATTTAATTCCATCTCCAACTCCACAGCAAACCCTTCATTTTTTGTGTTTTTTCTTCATGAAAGTCGAAGTTATTCAACATTCCATTGGAAGAAAAAGAAAAAGAAAAAAACACACCGACTACACGATACAGTCAACCCTCGATTTACTGACACCCTTTCATTGAGCAAAAAAGAATTTTATCTGAAAACGATTATTTCTCAAATGGGTTCTTGCAAGGGAAAATAAAATTTAATTCCAACTTGAACTCCACAACAACCCCCTTCGTTTTTTCATGAAGGGAAAATTTATTTGACATATCATGGAAGAAACCAGAAAAAAAAGACTGTACTGTAGAGTCAACCTTTGATTGACTGACACCCTTGCATAGTGCAACACATAATTTATCTGAAAATGAGTATTTATCAATTGGGTTCTTTCAATGGAAAATCAAATTGAATGCCAACTCAAACTCCAAATTTCACACACTATTCATCTGGCTAGGGTGTCATATTTAGGGTTACAAAATGTGCCTGGACAAATGATGTCAATAAATCAAGTTTCAGCTGTTCATTATTTCAAAATATTTTAGTGTCACCAGCAACCTTTTTTGAGACCCCTCCTCATATTTTCAGCTTTAAAAATATCATAATAATGTAGACAAGAAAAGAAAAAAACTCACCTAGTTTGAAGATGCCCATGAGCAGGGAGAAGATCCCAGTAAACATGCAAAGTATGGTGGACAAAGCCACTGCAAAAGCTGTTGACTTTTTGTAAGTGGCATTTCCAATCAGGATACAAATGACTGCTGCTGGTACAATTGTGATTTCTTTTGTTGTCCCGAACAATATGTACACAAATCCACCCATGTATGCTGCATACAATCCATACTTGAGGTGGGTCAGCCAAGGCCAAGACAAAAGAAAAGAAACAAGACAAAAAGCATTGGCCATCAGAAAATATTTCATCAATGTCCTTTTGAAGTGCAGATTCTTGCACTTGAACGACATAAACCTCCCCAAGTCAAACATAGTGCCATTTTTTCTGAATCTCTGTCTCAACATTTTTAATAATGATAATGCATTTTAGACTTCCTTGGCTCAAAGACATACCAAAACCCTCAATGCAGTAATTTGAATTTTCTTGAGGGCTTTTTTGGTGACTCAGAAAAGAGAAAAGCATTGTAACAACTTCTTGTTCTCTCAAAACAAAGTGATGAGTCACTGATTGGAAAAATGAACCTTGGTCTCAAAGAGCAGCTCAGCATCCTGTCAACTCATTTAAGAAGCAATTCAAGGCAATTCTTCCAAAAATAGCTTGCATCTTTTATTTGGGTTTTTATTTACTGGGCTTTATCTTTCTTCATTGCTCTTTTAAATGCCTCTGAAAGGAAATAATCAAAAGTAAATCTAAAAAGAGGATGCAAAAAACCCATTGAAGGAAAGTAGGGAGTAAGATCCAATTAGGGAGTCTGAAATGAAATAATGTCTTTCAAATGAAAGTGAATCTAAAGTTTATATCTAAAATATATGATTAAAATAATTGTTGGAAAAAATAGGGAGTAACATTCAACAATGTTGGACAAAAAAATATCTGGTTCAAGAAATAAGTTGCATCTGTTAATTTTTTTTTAGCAAAAGAGAATTTCCTCCATGAAGTTTAGTGAAAACCCAGGTTTTGGTTCACCTACTTCCTTCTGGAACTGTTTTTTTTTGTTGCTGTTGAAAATTTTACCCAAAAGTCTACAGGAATTTGAATCCAAACCTAGTCAAATTGTTGCCAATACTCACTTCAGCAGGAAGGTTTGCCAGCTCAGAAAAGGCAATGACCTGGGGAACCAGGGTCAGGCCGACGGTTATGCCAGCAATGAGGTCACCTAGAAAGTCTCCCCTCGAGTACTTTTTCAGCCAGGTCAAGAGGGGCAATTTCCTGCGCAGAGTTTTCTCGGTGCAACACGAGGCTGCGCATTTGGAGCAGTAGGCTTTTGTGCAGCACCCGGGTTCCACTTCGTATTCCAGGCTCTGCTCGTGCAACCCATTCCCGTTTGGCACGCCATTCGTTTCCACGTGTGTGAACGTGGTTGCCGAAAACGATCGACCTATTCCAGAGGGAGGAAAAAAAACACATTTTTTGCACACACAAAAAAATCATTAGCCCAGTCATTAAATAATCATCAATCATTAAATAAAATGATTAAAAATAATATAAATGAAATATTATAATATATAAATAAAATATTATAATATATAAATGAAATATTATATTATATGAATAAAATATTATTAATATAATTATGAATAAAATATTATAAATATGATTATGAATAAAATATTATAAAAATAATTATGAATAAAATATAATAAATATAATTATAGATAAAATTAATGAATAAAAATAATCATTAATCATTAAGGCGTGAATTTGCAGATCCCTTGGAATTTTACTGAAAGAAGTTCAACTGTATTGTGCAGTACTACAATGTAGAAGTAAATATTTTCTTGTTTGAAAGCGATGGAGAAATTGAAAGTGTTCATTAGCCCAGGAAATTTCTGATGCCTTGAACCTCCCTTATATACGAGGGTTCTAACAAAAGTTCTCGGAATGAAAATGGCGTCTAAAAGAACTGAAAAAAAAATTATTCTCTAGGGCAAACATATTCTTCGGCACAAAAAAAAAATCAGCCCTGTTTGACAATTTTTTTTAATGTTTTTCAAAATTCACCCTGGCAGAGTTTTGCTATCCACTCAACAGATGAGGCGCCCTTCCTGCAGTTTTTTTTAGCCAAGCTTTTCCCTTTTTTGCAGCCCAGCTTCCCCCTCAGAATTCTTGAAATCAATGTGGCAGTAATTCCAAGGGTTGCCTTGGAAATTAGTAGCCTGCAGTTTTCCTTCGAAAAAAAGATCAATTTGCGTGACAAAAAAATGTATCTCTTGATTCCACTATTTGCTCACAGATTTTTTTTCACAGTATTGAGAAAGAAAAAAACTATTTTTTGAGGACATTATTCTCGTCAGGATTTCTCAAGTAACACATTTGAAGATCGTGTTTGTCTCGGAAAAGTTGGGTTATACTGTACAGTACTAAATTTTTGAATTTCCTCTGCACTGAACCTCTGAATCTCAAGCTAATTATCAGCAATATTTTATATTTTTCAGGAGACAATTTATTCGCTGAAGTTTTCGTATTTTGCTGCGAAAATAATCACGGGAAATAATTCGTGAAAAAACGTGCTTTAATTTCCGTAAATTCACTATAACGGATTCTTCATCTCTCTCTCTCGTTTTATGGAAATTAGCAGCATGCAGTTTCCATTCGAAAAACGATCACTTCGACTGATTTTATTCCCCGACAATGACCTGCAAAAATTACGGTACACGAGATTCATCTGCACCGAAGGTCTGATCATGCATCAGTGTTTTTCTGATAACATCGGATCATCGCTCTGGACAAAGACAGAGAGAGAAAGAAAAAAAAGGGGCGATTGACAAGATTTCTTCCACGAGAATCAACAAGAATTGGTTGGGGAGAAAGAAAGAAAGAAAAAAAAAACAGAGGAAAAGATCAAGTTTTCCAAGGGATATATACCATAAAGATAAGGAAGTGATGAAGCAACAGTTTCCTCGCGACCGTCAACATAAACCATTAAAAAGAAAGAAAAGTCTTAGGTGCGATTTCCTCAAGTTTCCCCATTCAATTTAATTTCCCAATTCCCGAAAAATAAACTACAGTTTGTTTATCTTGGGCACTTTTTCATCCGAATTTATTTAGGCTTTTCTTCGACCTGATTTATATATAAGGAGAAGGCATTTTTTAAATCATTCGGAGATTGATCTGAAATTGCAAGAAATTAGCGGAATTTTGAGTTGACTTTTTTCGTCCAGAAATTTTGTGTACTCGAAAACTTTTTTTTTTTTCATCGATGGGAAAATTGATAACTTTTTTCAGAAATGCTGGGGTTTTCCACCGGAAATATTTATTAAATCGAGGAAATTCGAATTTCCGTCTTGGCTACTTCTTCGTGAGAAAATTTTGACGCTTTTTTCAACCTGATTTCAGATGAGAAGGAATTTTTCATCCTTCAGAGATTGAGCTGAAATTTTAAGGAAATTAGTAGAATTTTCGAGTTGATTTTTTTTTCATCGAGGAATTTCTGTTGAAAAATGTTTGCACCGATTGGAGAAATGAACCAATTTTCGAAAATGCTGGGCTTTTATTCCTGCAGTATTTATAAAATCGAAGAAATTTAAATTTCCGTCTTGACCATCACTTCTTCATCTGAAATTCAAAATTTTGACGCTGTTTTTCAACCTGATTTCTCGTGAGAAGGAATTTTGAATTTTTTGGAGTTGAAATTTTAAGAAATTAGCGGAATTCTGAATTTATTTATTTTTCATTTATAGGAATTTGTATTCAACTTTTTTTGTATTGATGAAAAAGTGGAAAAATTTTCAGAAATGCTGGTTTTTCAGTTCTGCATTATTTCTAATATCGAGGAAATTCGAATTTCCGACCTGGAAACTTCTTCATCTCAAATTGAAATTATCGCCACTTTTTTCAACCTTAGTTATACTGAGAAGGAATTTTTGTATCCTTCGGAGATTAAGCTGAAATTGAGAGAAATTAGCAGAATTCTTAGTTAATTTTATTTTGCATCAAGGAATTTGTAATCAAATAAAAAAATGTGCATTTATGGGAAAGTGAGAAAAAAATTTCAGGGACGCTAGGCTTTTATTCCTAAAATATTTCTAAAATCGAGGAAATTCGAATTTCCGGTCTGGCCACTTCTTCGTTTGAAATTGAAATTATTGACGCTTTTTTCAACCTGATTTCTCATGCGAAGGAATTATGCAATTTTTGGAGCTGAAATTGTAAAAAATAACGGAATTCTGAGTTGATTTTTTTTCTCGAGGGATTTTATTTTCAAAAATTGTTTCGCATCGATGGGAAAAGTGAAAAAAAAATTTCAAGAATGCTGGGCTTTTATTCCTAAAATATTTTCAAAATGGAGGAAATTTTAATTTCCGTTCTGGCCACTTCTGCATCCGAAATTGAAATTATTGACACTTTTTTCAACCTGATTTCCAAAGAGAAGGAATTTTGCATCCTTCGGAGATTGATCTGAAATTGCAAGAAATTAGCAAAATTTTGAATTTTTTATTTTGTATCTAGGAATTTTGTTTTTAAATATTTTTTTGCATCAATGGGAAATGTGAGAATAATTTTCAGAAATGCTGTGCTTTTATTCCTACAATATTTCTAAAATCTCTCAGAAATTTGAATTTCCGTCTTGGTCTCTTCTTCGTATGAAATCACTGACGCTTATTTTTTAAAACCTGATTCAAAAGGAATTTTCTTTTGATGAAAATTTCAGATAAACCCTCCGCCGATTGAGAAACTACGCGAATTGCGCAATGTTTTTACGTCCCTGACGAATTTCTGGCGAAAAATCGGGAAGAATATGACTTATTCTTATGAGAAATTTCTGCGAAACTAATTCATACTGTTCGCAATTTTTTTTTTGTCTACATGACGAATTTTTTGTGTGCGAAGAATCGGGAAAAGTGTGGCTTTTTATGAGGACTTTCTGCCAAATGAATTCTTCCTGTTTGTGCTACGTAACCATTTATTTATTCTCAGGAGAAAAAAAAATAGGTAAACACGGAATGAAGAGGAAATTTGCAGAGAATATCAGGGTTTTATGGCGAAATTCGAGAGATTTGCAACACTTTTTTTTATTTTGCCCCTCGCTGATTGGATTCTGGGACTTATATTGATTGAACTCGTTCTTTTCATCACCAAGAAATCAGTTGCAATTTTCTAAGAAATGCAATTATCCCGACAATGTTTTTGAGGAGGTATAAATTTTGCGTGAAAATAATGTACTGCGGAATTTTTATATCTATGCGATTAAACAAAAAATATATCTTTGGAAGATCAGAAATTTCGATAAATTAGCGGAATTCCTGAGTTGATTTTCTTTTGCATCTAGGAATTCGTATTAAAAATCTTTTTTTGGATCGATTGGAAAAGTGAAAAAAAATTGCGGAAATGCTGGGCATATTTATTCGAACAATATTTTTGAAACCAAGGAAATTCGAATTTCCAATTATACCGAAGTAAGACAACAAGTTTCCTTTCGCGACAGAAAAATTAAATAAATGACAAAAAGTTCTTGGGATTCCAATTTCTTCGCGATTATTTTTTGCAGTGATCCGATGAATTGAGTTGGACTGCAATTGGCACAAAAATAAGGTTAGGTTTTTACAGGGTGAATTTGAAAGGAGTTTAAGGTTTTTCGTTTTTTTTCCCGGAATCCGTAAAAAAAAAATGTTTATCTTTTCACAGAATGTTCTCTGGTTGCAAAATTTCGGCCTTCGAATAAAGAAAGGAGCATTTATCTGCTGAAAGTACGAATGCATTCAGTCCCAAAGACACCGCATGAGGAAATATTCCCACCTAGGTTTTTTTGTTTTTGTTTTCATTCGAGATTTTGTTTATTGCCAACATTTCCGTTTAAAAATTGCGAAATTATTTTCCTTCTTCATGCAGAAAAAAAAAATCGCGTTCTAAACGAAGAAAATGCTCTTTTTTAAAGCTGGAATGACGTAAGATTTGCTCAAGGATTCCAATGGATCAAATAAATTTCTGCGACCAAAAATGAGTTTAATAAACTTTTTCATTTTATACATTTTAGCTGAAATATGTTTTCTTTTTTCACACGCAGCGACATTCGTTTTTTTTATATGGAATAAAGGCATAGTGAAAGACTAGAATGTAAACGTTGTACCGCAAATTATTTTTAAAACTATTATTTAGAATTTGCTTTACTTTTGACAAAATGTTTTTCAAAAAATATGGAAACGGAGAAAATAATCTTTCAGCTAACTGAACAGTGAGGGAATTAATAATGGATAATTACCGAATAGTGTTTTTCGTTAAATTCAACGAGAAAAAGAGCATGGACAAATTTTGCGAAATTCAAGAATAAATTTGAATATTTAATCTTTCCGAGTTAATTTTACTCAGGGATTATTTCTGGCATTTTAATCACATGTTCCATTAGTTTGGCATGAGTTTAAAAGAAAACTCGTTTTTTATGCTTGACGGAAAACAAAAGTTTTTTTTAAATAATTTTACATACTGTATTAGCATTCAATTTGTATCGAATATTTTGGCAAAACTCACCGAGATTTTGCAGCTCCATCGACGACCAGCAAGCTGGAGCTCGTCACTGTCGAAAGCACACGATTTTCATTCATGAAAACATAATTGAAAAAAAAATTGATGTGATCATTAGAAACAAACGTAGAAAATGATTTCATCCAAATGTTTCTCAAAGCACCATACAAAAAATAAGTTTCTCGCGAAATCCAAAACGCGTATGGAAAATTCCACTCGAAAATATCGCCGCCAAAAAAAATGAATGGGGCCGTAAATTCACTCATTTGGCACACAGTCAATTTTTAAAAAACTCAATACAGTATTCAGGATTGTCATGTTTGATTACGTCAAAAAAGAATCTGAAGTCTTTTTGCTAAATTATAGAAAACGAGGTGATGCGAAAAAATGCCTCTTTTCTCTGCATCCCCCAAAGAAAGGCATCCTGATTTAATCCCAAGTGTTTCTTTCGCGCAAATATTTTGTGTGCCAAAAAAAAAAATGTTTGAAATTTGCACCCAAAAATTTAAAGGCGAAAAATCTGGCGATCTGCTCGACAACGAAGTGTAGCAAATACTATGATTAAAAATATCATAACCTAAGGATTCAAAACCCGGAATTTTCTTTTTAAAAAATTAAGTTTTCTTTTATGTCGAAAAAGAATCTGGTCATTTTGCTAAATTATAGAAAACGAGGTGATGCGAAAAAATGCCTCTTTTCTTTGAATCCCCCCAAGAAAGGCATCCTAATTTTATTCCTAACGTTTCTTTCGCGCAAATATTTTGCGTGCCAAAAAAAATGTTTGAAATTTGCACCCAAAAATTTAAAGGCGAAAAACTGTAGCAAAAAAATAAATAAAAATATTCCTTGCATCAGGATTAATGCACCTGCTCGAAACATTAAAAACAAAAATTTCATGTCAAAAATGAATCTGAAGTCGTTTGGCTAAATTGGAAAACTAGGTGATTCGAAAAAGGCCTCTTCTCTGAATTCCCAAATTCATTCCAGACGTTTCTTTCGCGCAAATATTTTGTGTACCAAAAAAAAAGATGTTTGAAATTTGCAACCAAAAATTTAAATGCGTAAACCTTTGTGATCTGCTCGACCACAAAGTGTAGCAAAAAATAAATAAAAATATTCTTTACATCTGAATTCAAAACCTGGAATTTTTTCTCGAGAAGTTTCAAGGTTTTTTTTTTTTGTGTGTCAAAAATGAATCTGAAGTTGTTCGGCTAAATTGGAAACCGAGGTGATTCGAAAAATGCCTCTTCTCTGAATTCTCAAATGAAGGCATCCCACATTTTATTCCAGACGTTTCTTTCGCGCAAATATTTTCTGTGCCAAAACAAAAAAAGAATGTTTAAAATTTGCAACCAAAAATGTATAGGCGAAAATCTTGGCGATCTGCTCGACCACAAAAGTGCGTAGCAAAGAAAAAAATACAAATAAAAATATTCCTTACATCAGGATTCAAAACCTGGAATTTTCTCGAAACATTAAAAAACAAATTTCTTTGTCAAAAATGAAAATGAATCTGACGTTGTGTGGCTAAATTGGAAAACAAGGTGATTTGAAGTCGTTTGGCTAAATTTTAAACCGAGGTGATTCGAAAAAGGCCTCTTCTCTGAATTCTCAAATGAAGGCATCCCACATTTTATTCCAGACGTTTCTTTCGCGCAAATATTTTGTGTGCCAAAAAAAAAAGAATGTTTGAAATTTGCAACCAAAAATGTATAGGCGAAAATCTTGGCGATTTTCTCGACCACAAAGTGCGTAGCAAAAAAAAAGAAAATACAAATAAAAATATTCCTTACATCTGGATTCAAAACCTGGAATTTTTTTTTCTCGAGAACAATTTTTCTCAGTTCTCTATACTCAACCCTCATCTCGAACAGATAAATTTCTCTCGAGTCGTTCGTCGCGTGTTTGAACTTTTACTTGAAAACACCCAGTTGCCGCTAGGATTTCTACTTTCTGTCCTTTTTTTACAATTTTTCTTTGTCTTTTATCCCCTCCCTCCCTTTCTTTTGTTTTATTTTTTTGCACAGTTTTGATTCACTTCGCCGCAGTCGGTTCTTGAAGAAAATTCCGCGAGGAATTTCTTTCTTTTGTTTGCGATGCGCTCGACCAACAGCGACAGAGAAGATGGAAGAAAAGATTCATTTCTTCTTTCAAAATGAAGGAAATTTATGAAATTGTTCCTTCGGGAGATTCCTTTGGTCCAAGATGAAAATAAGTTTCGTGTGACAAATACTTTTTTTTAGCAGTGAATTCTCCGCGTGGCGCCAGAAACAAATTCGCGCTAATGCAAGAAAATTGCGAGATTTCAAGATTGAAAGCCTACATTGAAAGCAAATGATTTCATACATTTCAACATTTTTTTGTGCAAGGAAATGAACCTGAACATTAATCCTGTATTGTGAAGTTTAAAAAAACTTTTGAATTCAATGTTGCTGAACTCATTTCTTGTTTCTGTGAGTGTGCAAAATATTCATTGCAAGGTTTCCTCTTGTCAGAATATGAATTGAATACAGTGAAATATCATCACAACAAACTTGTGGGAACTTCAGAAAAATGTTGTTATCACAAGATTTTGAAAATGATTGACTGATTGAAAGATGTTTTTTAATTTATACTAAATATCTTTCTCTTACATTTTTTTCTTTTGAATTATACTAAATACTAAATATCTTCCTTCTGTGGTCTTTCCAGATATTTTTCAGTGTTAAAAAAAATCGTGATTTTCAAAAAAGGAGATTTAATTGTTGATAAAGAAAAACATTTATTCTGAATAACAGGTGAGCACTAGAACTTTTTCTTGACTCTTACATTTTTCTAAGCAATTCCTGTTTTTGTGCTAAATTGTTATCTTGAGATTTTTATGAGTCAACTTGAACGAATATTTATCTGAATTCGGCGCTGAATTGAAAGACGAAAAAAAAGGATTTATTTCGGCGTGCGTATTTTTCGTTTATTGCACAAATATTTCAGCAGTTTAATTTTCAGCGAAATAACAAACGTTTCGGAATTCAAATCCGGAAGCACGAATCCATTTTTGCACACCTCTTATGCGGGCAAATATTGTGGTTTTAAAAAATTTATGCTTCAGTGGAAAAAAATTTCTGGTTTTCGGCACTGAAGAAATGCGAAATACGAAGATTACATTTCGATCGGCGTATTTTTCATCTATTACGCAGATTTTAGCATTGTAACTTTGAGAAATAAACCTCTCAACATCCCGTAATTTCAAGTACGAAAATTGGAATTGAATTTTGCTCGCCTTTCTGTGCAAAATCGTAGTCCCAAGCTTCAGAAGCGTTAGGTCGAAAAATTCAAGTCTGATTTTCGACCATTACAGTAAAATTTTAGTAATTATTTTGCAAATTGTATTTTTTTCGTCCAGCACGCAAATTTTTAGCGGTGTAATTTTGGGAAATAAACCTCGCAGTCGCATTTCTTCAAGTCAGACAATTACAATTTTATTGTCACCTACTTATTTTGTGCAGAATTTCTTTCCCAAATCTAGGCATTAGTTTAAAAAATATGAATCAGATTTTCGGCTCGCCATAAAAATTCGTAGAACTAGCATTAATTTTAAAATTTTATGCTTCCAAATATATTTTTCTGCTTTTAGCAGTTCCGGCAAATCAGAGATTTCAAGTTCGAAAATTAAAAATTCGATTTTATACACATCTTGTATTTCAAAATCTTTTGCATGAATCAGTTAAAAAGTATCTGTAAATTATTTTTTTTCGGCCCTCCATTAAAATTTTTGAATCAAGCGTCGTTTTCTCAAATTTATTTTCTCATATAACGAGCAGATTTTGGCTCTTGAAAAAAATGAACGTCCCGTAATTCCAAGTTTAAAAATTAACATTTAATTTCGTTTGCCAATTTTTTTTGCAAAATCGTGATTTGCAGGTTTGTATTCTTCTGTTGAAGAGATTCGCATACAACATAAATGTGATTTATGACTTATATTCATGAAATTATTAAAAATAAAGATTACTTCATGAAAACATTTTTTTCATATTATTGTATTCGAAGATTTTAGCAGTTTAAAGAAAAAGCTGAACTCTTCCAAATTTCAAACCCAAAAATGAGAGTTCAATTTCTCTGCACCTTAAAAAAAACCTAGAAATCGTGATCCTTTAGTTTTCCAAAGTCCATTTCCATTTTTCCATGTGGAAAAACAAATCAGGTGTCCATTTTTTTTTTTGCCCAGAAAAAAGTGGGCCAAAAGCGAGGCCGGATTTTACTTTTCAGCGCAGAGGTTGACAGCGTGAAAATGAGATGGAATCTGTTTTCGAGGTCACTTTTCCCTCAAGCAAAGAAGGAAAACCTATTGTGTTTCTTCTTGGTGCTGTTTTCCTTTATTTATTTTTTTTTTCGCCGAGTTCTTCCTGACCCGATCTGAAGTGAGATGAATTCGCTTCGAGTTTTTGGTTCAGCTTGAGTGTCTACTTTTTTAAGCATTTTTTTTTTATTTGAAGAAAGCTGCAGTCTACGGTTAAACTGTGCTGTGACGAATCGATGTTTCGGTCAAGTCAGCATTTTTGTGGAAAAATTTCTATTTATCATTTTGGTGGACAAAGTGAGTAATTTGCAGGAGTGGGAAAAATAAATTCGCGATATCTTGGAAACGAACAGAAGAAGTTTTCCTTCTTTACAAAATATCATTCAGGTTTTCAATGCGTTACAACACTTACGAAAAGTCTGGGATATTTTGGACCGATCTTGTTTTAAAAAATAAAGACAAATATAGTGAGAACCCGAGATGCGGATGTAATTGGTGCTTGAACAGTGTCCCTAAGTCGGAATGTCCGCATGTCAGGTCTCATTTTCCCATAGACTTCAATGGGAACTCATTTGAGTGGTTCTCCAATTGATGAAAAATTGGGTAAAAATTCCAAAAAATCAAATGAAATGTGTTTCTCAACTTGAGATATGGAACATATCTATTCATAATGAAGAAACCCACACCGAATATGACCCTCTAGTATGAAAAGATCTCAAAAATACCAACATGAAGTAAAGTCTTGCTATCCTGTGCTACAAAAAATCTGCACAAAATGAACCTGTTTATCATTATAAATTCAAGTAAATATATACAGTAATGATATTAATTTTTAACTTCTGTGAATATAAATAGCTCAATTTGTTCAAGAGATATTCAATTTTTGGAAATTTTTAATTTTCAAATTTTCTAGATACGCTGAAAAAAAGCATCCATATGTTGAGATATTTTCTGGATGCTGGGCCCAATTTTTTGGTTTTCAAAGTGTCCCCCAAGTCAAATAATCTGTATTTCAGGGTAATGCATGTTGGGGTCTCACTTCACAAAAAAAAAATTAGACTCAAAAGGTAATTTATTTTATTTGCTAATACAGTATGTTTTTACCCTATCTTTATGTACAGTATTATTGCCTTCTTTGGTTGATGTGATCACTTGAGGAAAAAAAATGTTCCCAAGCATTTTTGGAAAATTCATTCAAACCTTCAACCTTAAAAAGGTCTGAAAGCAGGAAATCCAAATTTTGACTAGAAGAAATTTAAAATTCAAAGCTATATCCAGAAGCCAAAACATTAAGATTCAGGTTTTAGATACTGCACTCAATTAATATTTTCTTTAAAAATTATGCAGTAATAAAAAAATATTCCCTTTAATTAATATGTGCATTTTTGCAAAAAAATTAAAAATTACATTTCAATTGTTTCAAGTCATCAACTAAAAATCAAAATGTATCTTCTGTAATCCAACAACTGTTTAATTCATAAAAGTTTGACAATGTGGAAGAAGATTTCCCCAAACTAAAATCAATTGAAAGATGAATAACTCAGATCAACTGGCAACAAGTAACCAACCTAACATAAAGCTTCAAAAACCAAATTATACAAGAGCTAACTTTGCCTAAAACATAATTAACCCTTGTGAGTTGAAAGGGTTACTGTACCATAAGTTATTCAGTAGTTGAAAAAAATCTCACTTATAGTCAAATACAAGAATTAACCCAATAGGCAACTAAAATAATGGGATATCTGAATAACATAAAAAACACTGATGCAGAATAATGAATCTAATTCAATCTGAAACTGATGGAGATCAACTGTAGAAACACTATTTGACTCCAATCAATCAAACTCACCTTTGACACCTGAAAAAATACAGTAAAGTAGTCACAATTCTCGAAATTAGTCATCCAGTAAAAATTTGCCTGTTTCCATTAAACTTGTATGATTTATTATTGGAAGAATTGCGAGAAGTTGATATTTTTTAAAGCCTCGGTTGTTCTTTTATTTTACGTGTCAAATAAATAATTGCTGCGTGATGCGATCGCAATTTTTTACGGGGTGCAATTTTCTTTGGTTTTAAGGTGAGGCAACATTTTATGCTTCAAGTTTAATGATCAGTGTTTTGAAATCGCAGCACGGATTTTTTTTTTCGGAAAGAATTGAACACTTTAACGTGTTCGTTGAACTCTGTGGGCAAAACTTTTAGGACAGCGTTGATCATGCTTTTTTTTTATGTCCCCCCCCCCCTATTGTTTTTTTCTCATTGTTCCTAGTTTTTCCCCCCTCTTAACCAACCGTGCTCACAGTGAGGAAAACATGGAAGGAAACCACAAGGGGTACTTCAAAAAATAAGTGCATATTATTTTCACAATTGCTCTTGAGTTATTATATACCAAAGTTTCAGAGTCAAATTTCCTTTTGGCCATTTTGGCACAGTTGCAATCTCCTCAAATCAAACTCAGAAGGACCCACTACAAAATATATACAGTACGTGGAAAGTTTTTGAGTTGGGAAAATTAGAATAGGCCTGAATTTTCAAGATCAGCATTTTTTTCTTTTTAATTGAAACAATGAGCAGGAGAATCTCACTGAAAACAGTTTTCCATCATCTAAAATGTTTGATGTTTTTTGGGCTACCAGCAAATTTTAAAACATCACTGTGTGAAAGTGATTGGGTGCAATTTCCAATTTTATGCAAATTCAGTAAATTTTGGTACAGGTAAAATTCTTCAATGCAAAATCAGAATAAGGACTCAAAAAAAATAAACTTGAGAAGTTTTTGAGTTTGGGGAACTATAGAAGAATGCCTGAATTTTCAAGATCAGCACTTTTCTTTTAATTCAAACAATGAACAGGAGAATCTCACTGAAAATAGTTTTCCATCATATGAAATGTTTGATGTCACTTTTGGACTACCAGCAAATTTTTAAAACATGTTTGTGTGAAAGTTATTGGGTGCATTTTTTATAACAACCATAACAACCTGAAGTGAGCAAAAAAAAATTGAGAATTGGTCAAACTTTTTTCAAAGCATTTCAAGAACAAACAAAAAAAGCAAGCTTCAGGGAAGAGCACAGGAATGACAGAAACTTTTGGACCAACCCTAGTACAGTACTGTACATGAATAATTTACTTGAAAACATTTCTAGCAGTTTTGAGTCTTTATGATTATAATGAAGCTCATGTCTGTGAGTCAGGCACAGGATTGACAAATGTATCATTTTGAAAATTGAGCCCATCAATTGATTTCAAGTTTCACATAACTTCCCATAAATAGCGAAAGAAAACCAAAAATTAAATTCTGACTAAAATTTTTTACTTGTAAGAAGAATTTTTCGTCTATTACGGACACTCCCAGCATTTTTTTGAGGAAAAATAAACATTTTATTATTTTAATTCCATATTTGAAGGATTCATAAATACAGGAAGACTTCGCGAGCACAAATTCAAACGCAAATTTTCCCTTTCTTCTCTTGACAAACGGGATTTTCAGTATTGCCAAATCGATGTAAGAAAAACTGGAATTCACTGCACTGAAATTCAGTCGAAACTGTTGAATGTCACGAGAAAGCATTGGATGATTAAAAGCCACTTGTCCTGGGAAAATCATCCCAGGAATCATTTTTCAGTTCCTCTCACACTCAGGGTTGGAACTCAACTGGGGATGACAATCCGAAGAATGGCTTTTCCTTTCCCCGGGGTGGAGCCCGGGAAGGAAGCAAAAGCCCGCCAAAATAAAAGAACCCATTCCTGAATGGCAACCTCCCCCCCTGGGGCTTCTTCCAAGGTCAACAAAGAATCCGGTTCCTCGCCTAAAAATAAAAATAACCATTAGTGTCAGGTGAAACAGGTGCCCGGTTCAATTTGCACAGACTGTCCAGCATGTCCGAGAACAGACTGGTCTGTCTCAGACTGTATGTAAGAAGTCAGAACACTGATGAGAAGCAACATATTGAAAGAAATGATTATTTCTTGGGTGAGCCATTTGTTTCAAGTAACATTTTTTTTTCAGCAAACCAAGATTTTTTCTTGAGGTTACATTAAAAAAAAATGTTCCAGGCAAGAACAATTTTTTTTAAATATCTTGAGTCAAACCAATGGGGACACAGTAATTCAACAATTTTTATGAATATTGTATGATGCTTGAGTTTCAACAGGAAAAGTTTAAAATTGATGGCAATTTTTTGTGGCTTTTTCCATATGAGTAAAAATAGTTCTCAAAAAAAAAAATGGAGCCAGTGATTTTGGTCTCCTAACAAAATGTGTGCCTC
Organism: Notodromas monacha; assembly: GCA_905338405.1. Taxonomy (NCBI): domain Eukaryota; kingdom Metazoa; phylum Arthropoda; class Ostracoda; order Podocopida; family Cyprididae; genus Notodromas; species Notodromas monacha. The sequence goes on along the minus strand of CAJPEX010001305.1, from coordinate 17,001 downwards.
ACCTTATGGCAAATCAACAAGTTGAAATTGATAGTGTATTTGTGAAATCCATCTGTTTTTTTATTGTCTGAAAAATGTTGCATTCATCAAAATTTGCAGCAATTTTTTTCATTTATCCTGTGTGAAATTCTGTACAAAGATTCATGGACATGTTTTGACTATAATTTTTCTTGCTTGAGTTGATGGTTATTATACTGGAAATTTTCCTTTTAAATGAGCCAACTCATCATCATTTTCTGTCCAATTTTGGAACATTTGCTCTATGTTCAAATGGAAAGATAGACAGCTGACAGTGTATCCCTTTGGAATTATGTAGGTTCAGAAGTAACATACCTGGACAATTTCAAAGTAGTCTTACAGTGATGCCAAATATATTTCACATGTGACATTTAGCATCATTTTATGGATTTTGCATCACTATTTAGGAATTTAAAACTTGGTAACTCTGTAGAACACTGTCCAAGATTTGGTGAACTGTACTCTCTATATTTTGTTGTTGATGTTTCCAAAATTTTGAAAACTTTTCTCTGAATTGGACAAAGTCCATTAACTGATGCATCAATAATTTTCTGTGTAATATGGCAAGGTGGACTCTCTCTACAACAAATCTTGTCTACAATGATTTTCTCTGTATAAAAAGGTTTTTTGGATCCCTTGTTGTTATATATAGGTTCTCTAGAACAAAAGTCTTGTAACAAACTTTTTTTCTGGGTTCTTGAATTTTTGTTTTAGAGAGATTCCACCTGTATTTTGTTAGCTTAGGCCATGCTTGAAATTCACACAAAGACCAATTTTCCCCAATCTGGAAGAAGTCCATTAACCGAGACAGCTGAAGTTGATATAGAAACCAGGCATGGTTCAAAAAGGTTTGTATGAACCTTTGTTATAGCAATTTATAAACTACAGTATTTCTTGTTGCTGGGCCCAAAATTAAGATTAGTACCATTGTGTTGGAAAGGAAATGACTTAAAAGTTGCATCACTGGTTTCATAATATATTTTTGGTTAACCAACTTCGAACTGTTATGACTCACACAGTCCATCAACCATAGCATCACTACTGTAATTATCTTTCTATATATCCAGGCACTGGTCTTAGAAGTCGCGTGTCCGTAACTTTTTTTTTCGTTTGACAAGGAAGAAAAAACATATTTGACACTGACATGACAATTGTTCGACAGGATCTGCGAAGTTTCCTCACAAACCGATTTCACTCCAGCATGTTGTTATCGATAACGAAAAGCACTTGTACATTATTTTACCACCTTTGGAGGCTCGGTTATTTACGCTTTCGAAATCTTGAGAAAAAAAAGAATTTTGCGACTAACGTATATAGGAAGTAAGCAAAAGGCCTCGTTTTTCGATCTTCTGAAGCCAAAAAGGAGCCCGTTTTATGGTCATATGGTCCGTCTCTGGGGGCGCCATAAAGATATAAGAGTCTCCATGAGGAAGTCAAGTGAGGAGTGTTTCTCTGGAAATGAGTCTCATTTCTGCTGTGTTAACGGTTATCTGAGACTATAATGATTGCATCCGCATTTCTTGAGTTTCGCACGCAGTTGTTTGAACCATTTTTCCCCGAGCCATGTATTGAATATAAAAGCTAAAATCAATACAGAATCTACACTTCCTGTACGCCAGTGTGAAGAGATCAAGATTGCTTACCTCCACGCAAAAATTAAATCATGATTTGAATAAAAACTATTCAAGTGGGTCCATGCTTAAAAAATGATGAAGTATAGCTTACTTGAAATCCGTTTTCTAACATAAATTGAACCTAGTTTGAGATGCAGGAAGATCTTATTACAACAAAGGCATTGGGCCCAATAAAATACCTCAATTGTACAGTTGAACCTGTCAAGTTGAATTTCAAGGGACCAGAAAAAAATTTGACTTAGGAAGGTTTTGAGTTGAAGATGTTTAAGTTGTGGAACCAAGCATTTTTTTGAGCGTGAGACATAAGAATTGCACTAAATTGTAATTGGTGATATTCTTGCCCTTGAATTGATTCTAAAATGAGTTGAAAAGGTGCTGAACTTCGGAGACAGCAGTCCAATGGTGTGGCAAATTGCTTTCAAATGCATCAAATTCCATTTTTGATTTTTTCCCTCAATTGTTAAGTAAATGTTAGCCAAAAGGCCTCAGAAAATTCAACTTACGGAGGTTTTAGAGGAAAAGCCTATAACTTAGGGAGTTTTTTTTTTATACATTTGTGTCTAGGGGAATCCAGACAGGGACTTGAAAAAGTTAACTTAGGGAGGTTTGAGTGATCAAGGTTCACCATCAATGTGAGATATAATATGGTTTATCAATCAGTACTGTATCTTAAACTAGCTACAATTTCAGATTTTAAAAAGGATTGCAAGAAATTTAATGGTGACCAGCAATAAAATACCTTTGTTGAGGGGAAAAATTTTTCATGGAGTACAGTACCTCATTCATCATTGAGGCTTTTGGGCAGAGACCTAAAAGTGACTTTTTCATGACAGATTGTTCATTGTCACAAGGGATTGTTCATTGTACTCAACTTCTAATAAATCCTACATGAAGTGGGGAGAATGAGCAAATCAAAGTTTGGTCTTGCCTCTTCTCTTTGAAATTTAGGAATTTGAGGGAGAACTGCAGATTTGAAGTCTTCCTCGAATGTCTGGTTATATTTAAATGACAAGTTAATTCGGTTCGAAATTTTAAACGAATACCAGGATTTCACGGGGGAAAACCCCGAAATAAATACGAAAAGACTCTCTTCACAAAACGTCAACACAAAATACTTTTACTAAAAAATGACGCGTTGCAAAAAAGAAAATAGGTCAATTCACATCCTCAAAAAAGGGGAGAAAAAAAACCGAATCACATACGAAGCTGGAGTTTCAAAACATCTCCAGAGGAGAATACAAGTCAAAATAAGACAATGCGCTTGAGAAAAAAAAACGCGCAAGGTGTGTCACAATCGTATGTCGACTCCGTTGTCGTCAATGTATCCAGAAGTGTCGAGATCACCGTCGTCAATTTCCTCCTCGACGTCGACACCTTCAACGTCAAGTTCTTTTGCTTCCGGACTGATTTCAACGTCAAACAAGTGCGTCGAATCACAACGCTTCCGGCCTTCAGGGTTGGACAATGTCCGGTGGAGCGTGTGACGATTCCTCGTGTCCGAAACTGAAGTAAAAAATATATACGCATATATTGCGAAATTTATGTGGCATTCGAGTTCTTCCACATCTTAACGCATTTTCCCCATTTGCAATTGCAAATCTCGGCAATGAATTATTTTTTGCATCACGTTGAGAGCTACGATAACAGTTCCAGGACCATGCTTTGAAACTTCTTTTTTCACACATTCACAATTCGATGTCATGATTTTTTACGGGAAGATTGAGGGATCGTCGCGAGATTTTAATTACACGCTATAATCATTTGAATGTTCGCTAAAATTGCGGTTGAAATGATTAAATCGCCGAATCCGTAATTGAAAACGTCAAACAACGAAAAACAGATCTAGACACAAACAATTTCAAGTCAGCACAGTTTCAAATTCGTTTTGTCCAAGGACTGAAAATTTCGCAACTAATTTCCATCAGCTCGTATAAAATAATAATTTAAAATAAGTGATTTAGAACAAATGGAATCTGTGCATCAAAATTCAAGGAATCCCAAAAAAATCCGTCGTCGAGAATCCTATGGGACAAACAAAAAATTATTTCTTCGGAGAAACTCGTTGTGAAGAGAGGTAATCTCAAGTAACCTAATTGAAATTATGATGTCAGTCATCGAAACTCGACCCGCTTGAATGTTCCGTTCCACAAACAAGTTCAATTATTGATTCATTCCACAATTCACACAAATTTCAACATTTTCTCAAAAACATTTTCCCAAAAAATTTTTCTTCCGGGATCAACTCACGCGTGTCAATCCAGTCCTGAGCAGTTTCAAAAGTGTCCACATCGCCGTGGGTGAAACCCCGGAGGGCTCGGTTGATGTTGGGTTGCACATTGACGAAGACGATTTGTTGACTGCGTTCCCGCAAAGCAGCCGCGACAGAACCCAGGCCCTTGGCACCCGTGAAGTCAATGTCAATGAGGTTGATGCAGTCAACCACAATCATGGCGTCCTTGTGCATGAGGGCCTTTTTGCTCAGCAAATTGCGCACCTTTTCGACGCCGGGGTAATGCAGGGATCGGTCTGGACGAAGAACCACGACCCTCTTATCCTCCGTCAACTGAAAAAAAAAAATTAATAATTTTTAGAAAATATAAAGAGACTGTTCCAAACTTCAAACACAAAAAATAAAACTACTACAGTACTGTATTATGTACATCATGAAGTAATGAGTAAATAATGACTTTCACGGTCGCAAATTTCACATTCAATCTTCATCACGTCTCGAAATTAAAACGATCGAAAATAACATGAACATAATACTTAACGCAGTATATCATGCATTAGAACATTAAATAAAATTATCGCTTTCGATTTTACATCAAGAGCAAACCACCAAGGTTTTTTTTTTTTGAAAACCAGAAACATAAAAGCGTTACCACTCGGGTTACCTTGAATTTCAGAATGGGCACACGAGGAGTGGCAGCGAAGTACAGCAACATAAGAATATTGATGACCACGCCGCTCATGAAACCCCATTCTAGTCCAATGAAAGATGCAGCGAAAAAGGTCACCACCAGTGGCAACATGTCTCTTCCTGTTGCAATAACAGAAAAAAGTTGCGTCAATGAAATGAAAAAAAAAAGGATTGCTTGGTTTCCGAACGAAGTAAATAAATAAATAAAAAAATGAATTCATTGAAATGGGGAAGTAAACAACTCGTTAAATTCAAGTTATTGCGTATACACACTTGAAATTTTAACGGCAGACTAAAATACGAATTTATGGGAGGCCAAATTTCGTAATTGAACAACAAAATTTAATAAACTTCTGAATCTATTCCAATTTTAGACGCATGGGGAGGAGACAAATACAGGGAATAAAGCCATAAGAAAATGAAATTAATAAAATAACGTATTTACGAAAAGAAGCATTCTCTAGCATGTTCATGCAAAAAATTAAAAAATTCCATTTGTAAGCAAATATAAGCACCCACTCATACTTTTCTGGTGTTCTGACAGTCAAGGAACTTAAATTTCTGTAAGAACTAAGGTTTTCCTCCAAAAAGGAAGAAACTTTTGAACAACCCAAATTAATGATCATAATCAACTTAAATTCCCAAAAAAATAAACGGAAAAGTTGTTTTTCATCGTTTTGTGGGCCGTGAAAATAAAGATTTCCTGATTTGGTCGCATAATAAACCAAATCGCGTAAATTAATTAATTTTTAGTTCAAGAATCTAGGGTGCTTAAATTTGCGTATTTATGCAATTCTCTCCAAGTCTTGAAACTCAAAATTCAGGGGCTCTTATTCGCCTAAATACTGTTATAGTTCATAACTGAGACTACTTTATAAATACTCCGTGCAAAAATCCGTGTAAAAACTACTTCGTAATCGACAAAATTAAAAAAAACTCACGCTTGGTTTGCCAAATGTGCAGCGTCTCTTCATACTCAATCATGTGGATGACAGCGCAAACAACAATTGCACCCAGTGTCGACTTTGGGATGTATTCCAGATACTGCGTGAAAAACGACAACGCCAACAACACGATGGCACCTGTTTTATTTTGGCAAGTTGCCAAAAAAAAATCACATCGCTATTTCAAATAATTTTTTCTTCATACATTAAATATCAAACTTACCAGACCAAAAACCACCGAAAGGTGTCCGCACTCCAGAAACGGCATTCACTGCACTGCGACAAATGGACCCAGTCACTGGCATGCTTTGGAAAAACACTGCCATTGTTTGGCTGATTCCTAATGCCATCAACTCTTGATTCACGTCAACTGGCTTCGCTTTGGCTGAAATAAAAGTCAAACCCAGTTAAAATTACCCTTGGTAAACTGTATCACCATCGGAAACCCCCAATTTCTCATGAAAAATAAAATACTGTATCTTCCTTGATGATGATAGCAATTGACAAGTCCATTAAAACGCCACTTACAAAAATTGAGGAAAACTCAAATATGCTCCTGACAATCCTCGATCTAATCACGTTTTCATGAAAACACGAAGACGACATGATATACTTTTTAGAAACATCAGCTGGATAGAATTTTTAACTGACCTTTCGATGCGTAAAGTATTTTCCCAAAAGAATTGGAATTTTATCTCCTATTATACTGTACTTGATTTTCATACTACATTAACTTTTTTGATAAATCAGCAAACAAAAAGATGGCGTATATAGGATTTCCTTCTTGGAAACACTGACTAGATATAATTCACGCATCGCACGGTAACTTCGATTGTTTTCTAAAAGAAATAAAAATTGTATTTTCCCCAATATACGAGGTACTTCATTTTCGAATTATTTTAATTTTTTTTATAAACAATCAATTGCCACAAATTTCAAAAACAATAGACAGATTTAATAACCCACAAACGTCCCACAAAAAAAAATCTAGAAAATTATTCGAATAAGAGAATAAGAACTCACCGAAAGATTTGCACACAGCGATTTGCTCAACCAAACAGATCATGGGGATGACGAAAAGAATGGATCCACCGTGCACAAGGATATCCCAGAAACCCATTTCCGGCACATACCGAACGTGATGGCCATCGATGGTCACATTATGGGCTGGGATGTGAAACTCTGGCAACCGCGGCACCGGAATTCCACTGATTTTGACACGCTCTGAACAATGACGAAAAAAAAGAGGGCCAATTCAAATAACGATTATTCAGAACCAGTAAATACCTAAGTCAATAACGCACGTGTAAGGCTGAAAACATTTTCTCCGCGACGATTGTTGATCACACTGGCAATTGTTGAGCAAACCAAAAGCCAGATGACGTTCCTCGCAGCAGAAATTGTCCATAGGATTTTGCTTAAAGCCTTTGCTGCTGTCGGATTCGTCACGACGTCTTTCAAATTGACGTCCCTCAATTTCTGGTGAAGAAGTACACCGTAAACATACAATTCAAAAATCACCAGAATTAACAGTCTAACCTCGGCAAGTCGAAAAAATTCCCTCTACATCGAAATACAGTATTTAAACTGTTCTCTAAATTCCCTGAGCGGTAATACAGTACATTAAAAGCCTCCTTACTCCAAGGCTTCCTCCCCTCAAACCCTCAGTCGGATTTTTCGCACATATTCTGGATATAATTTTATTGACAACGGAAAGAGAAGAGGAATGAAAAGGTAACCTATGATGCGTTTTGAAAAGAAGTAAGAGACTAATGGGGAAAATAAACTCTTTTCTTCAATGTCACCATCCTGTCAAATAATTCAAGAAGCCCAGAATATCACCGATTGCAATGTTCGGAAATGCTTCTAGAAATTTCCTTCAGAAAATGTATTCACCTTCATGGACAGGAGGACGATGATAGAAACGATGCCCATGCAAGCGTCATAAGGGTTCGTCTCGTGGAATTTCCCATACAACCCTGGAATCATCGTAGACAATTCCTCGCCATGTATTCCCTTGATGCCGAGAATAATTTTCAGCTGACTAAAGATGATCACAATAGCGGCGGCAGTCACAAAGCCAGCTGTCACGGGTGCAGAAATAAACTCCACCACGAATCCTGCAAAAAATACATTATTCACGTGATCCGTCACATGAAAGGATAGTCAGTATTTTAAAAAAAGGTCTTACCGAGCTTGAATCCACCCATAGCCATGCAGAATAGTCCAGATATGAGACACAGTAAAATGCTAAACGTCACGACGTATTCCTTGTCGAAGTCGGCAGTGGCCCCACCCAAGAGAATGCAAATAACAGCAGCTGGTCCTATGGTGATCTCCTTGACGGTTCCCAGAAGTATGTACACGAGAGAACCCAGGAAACCCGAGTACAACCCGTACTGAAAAGATGTAGAAGTGAAGTATTTCAGAAATGATGAGCAATTCGAAAATTTGGCGAAGGGACCCGAAAACCATGATCAGGCACCGCGACATGAAAAGACTCAACCATCCCCAATATCTTATGGCAATGCTTTCAATCCTTTCATCATACTGTATATACAACAGATAAATCTCCTATGACAAACTTTTCTGTAAAACTAACATTCTTTACAAACAATAAAAAATCTGGGAATGCCAGAAAGCAAAATTATAGCGACGATCATAGACAGGTCTGATGTGATGATGTTTTCAAAGAACTAAATTTGAGAAACTCGTAACAAATTATTTAGTAGTGAAAATTTTTCTGAGGTTCCAAAAACGTCTGCAGTAATGAAATTATACTGTAGACGCAATTTAAAAATTCGGCGAGGAGATCCAGTGCGACTTTCGCATCCATCAACGGGGAGGCGACATCTATATTTCAAAGACGCGCTCGGCGCTGCCATGAGTAATATACAGGTGAAGTCACTCATTCCAGTCATCACGTAAAGCCGCCATTTGCATTTTTTTCTTACCTCGGGTGGCAAGTNGTCACGACGTCTTTCAAATTGACGTCCCTCAATTTCTGGTGAAGAAGTACACCGTAAACATACAATTCAAAAATCACCAGAATTAACAGTCTAACCTCGGCAAGTCGAAAAAATTCCCTCTACATCGAAATACAGTATTTAAACTGTTCTCTAAATTCCCTGAGCGGTAATACAGTACATTAAAAGCCTCCTTACTCCAAGGCTTCCTCCCCTCAAACCCTCAGTCGGATTTTTCGCACATATTCTGGATATAATTTTATTGACAACGGAAAGAGAAGAGGAATGAAAAGGTAACCTATGATGCGTTTTGAAAAGAAGTAAGAGACTAATGGGGAAAATAAACTCTTTTCTTCAATGTCACCATCCTGTCAAATAATTCAAGAAGCCCAGAATATCACCGATTGCAATGTTCGGAAATGCTTCTAGAAATTTCCTTCAGAAAATGTATTCACCTTCATGGACAGGAGGACGATGATAGAAACAATGCCCATGCAAGCGTCATAAGGGTTCGTCTCGTGGAATTTCCCGTACAACCCTGGAATCATCGTAGACAATTCCTCGCCGTGTATTCCCTTGATGCCGAGAATAATTTTCAGCTGACTAAAGATGATCACAATAGCGGCGGCAGTCACAAAGCCAGCTGTCACGGGTGCAGAAATAAACTCCACCACGAATCCTGCAAAAAAAATATTATTCACGTGATCTGTCACATAAAAAGATATTCAGTATAAAAAAAAACAGAATGGCTCGAACTTAGGTGGGTATCGGTACGTCTTATCAGGTCTATACTCTGTGTCATTTTACGATTTGCAGTGCTGCATAAGGAACAGCTTCAGCCGTCACCGGGGTGGGTTCTCTTACGTTTTAACAGCAGCTGGTCCTATGGTGATCTCCTTGACGGTTCCCAGAAGTATGTAGTGCTCTCTTGGGTCCTTTGGGCTCATGTTGGGCATGACTTTTCTACATCTTCACTTCATAAAGTCTTTACTACTCGTTAAGCTTTTAAACCGCTTCCCTGGGCTTTTGGTACTAGTCCGTGGCGCTAATGAAAAGACTCAACCATCCCCAATATCTTATGGCAATGCTTATGCTTTCAATCCTTTCATCATCTATACAACAGATAAATCTCCTACGACAAACTTTTCTGTAAAACTAACATTCTTTACAAACAATAAAACATTTGGGAATGCCAGAAAGCAAAATTATAGCGACGATCATATACAGGTCTGATGTAATGATGTTTTCAAAGAACTAAATTTGAGAAACTCGTAACAAATTATTTAGTAGTAAAAAATTTTCTGAGGTTCCAAAAATGTCTGCTGTAATGAAATTATACTGTAGACGCAATTTAAAAATTAGGCGAGGAGATCCAGAAGTGATGATCAGGCACCAATAAGAAATTAACCATCCTTTGACATTTTCCGATGAAATGAAATCGGTTACCATTACTTGTACAACATGATCATATAAATCAGGATTACATGCACTTAAATTTTTTGCGACTTTCGCATCCATCAATTCCCTCCGCTGTAGATATAAAGTTTCTGCGCGAGCCGCGACGGTACTCATTATATGTCCACTTCAGTGAGTAAGGTCAGTAGTGCATTTCGGCGGTAAACGTAAAAAAAGAATGGAGCCCACCGTTCATTGCCAATTCCGCAAACGCGATGCCCTGTGGAATGATGGTGAATCCAACCGTGATACCGGCAATGAGATCTCCGATGATGTCATCCGGCTTGGTGTATTTCGGCAACCAGTTGGCGACCGGAAACGCTCTCCGCAACGACTTTTCCGAGCACAGACTCCTGGCCTTCTTGGCGAAGAAGGCCTGCGACCAGACATCCGGTTCGCAACAGTCGGGATCCTGCGACTCATTATTACCCACTAGCCTTGGGGAAGAAGGCGGAGGAGCGGCTCCCTTGTCCTTGACACCGTTGAACGTTATCCTCGCGAAGGTTCGCCCTGACACGCGAGATGCAAAAAAGAAAAATGCAAGCAACCAAGCTTAATTTTCAACTCACGCGTTCCTCATCATCACGAACAAACAGATCACAGATGTGGATTGAGGTACAGACGGACATATATTGAATATACTGTAGATGCACATATTCTACGCGCGCTGAGAGGAAATTAAGAAGAGAGACAATATTCGAAGCGGAAAATTGCATCAGATGAGGAAATCAATTTGGCGGAGAAAGCCACCAAGGGGAAAATACACGAAGAAATTCTGCAAGCAATGAAAAACTAAAGCGTAAATCGAAATGAAGGACTCGTTTTATCGCTGATAACACTTGATGATCAATAACTACCTATAATGATCAATAACTACCTATAATGTAAATACACGAAGAAATTCTGCAAGCAATGAAAAACTAAAGCGTAAATCGAAATGAAGGACTCGTTTTATCGCTGATAACACTTGATGATCAATAACTACCTATAATGATCAATAACTACCTATAATGATCAATAACTACCTATAATGCAAGCTGCAATAAGGAAAGACACGTCACGACAAGAACTATAGATGAAACTAAAAATTACCAGCAATCGTAACAGAATCCTCAATTTCGTTTATGAAATACCCATGGCGGAAGTACATTATTCACTAGTGAATAATGTTCCGGAAGACGATGAAAAAAGACAGGTATTTATTGCGTACCTCGCAGTTGACATTCAATACATTACTATACATTCGTGTGTAAATGATCCGAAAGAATTTCTTCCAAGATTGACATTCCATGCTAACTTGGATGAAGTTCAGTATTCGCTTCGAAGAGCGCGCCATCCTCGAGGGATGCGTCACTCCCGCCGCGTTCCGCTAGGTGATTGTACAGATTGTAAAATGTAACCATTTTACGAATTAATCATTATACTCGAAATCATGCAGAATACTACGTGATACCAAGAATTAGACTCATGTCCATTGGGGAAACCCCGACGATCATGCACAACGGGGGACGGGTTCTTTTCCGAAATGATTTTCTCCGAACTAGACGTTTTCAAATGATATACTGTACCTGTCAATGACGCGAGGGTGAAGTATCATAAGATGAATAACTGCGATATCATGAATATAACTTGTATTGATACGGTACAGTATTCGAAGAAAATTGCCGAAAACTCGAATTTTCCGTGCGTAGTACGAAAATTAATAAGATGGAATATTGGCGATGACACGCTTCTTAACGTAGCGAACTTGATTATCACCAACAGAAAATTCATGGAAAATAGTTTCAACAAATTTAACGTCGTCGAACAAGACAAGCATGGATCATCACGAGAATCGAGAATATTTGGATCAAAACGTGATCCACTTACCCATCTGCTCCAGTTCAAGCACCATCTTCAGATTTCTCGCTACAGACACGTATTCCTAAGCACAGCCACGGATGGTTTGCTAAAAGTAGAGATTCCGAGGAGTACGAAGATTAAAAATCGCTACTAATTCACGACATCACTCCGCACATAAACTTTTACGGCGAAGAACAAGTGCAGAATCCAGCGGTCATCTCAACCACCATCTTCACACCGCTCTCCACGCAAGTATTACGTTCAAAAACAGCCATAATCCCGAACAATATGCCCTGATTTCAATAATTCAAATGAATCCGCGCGGTAAAAATTTTGTTTCACTGAGATTTCAAGAAAAGCGCGCGTATATATAAGGCCCCCCGGTAGTGAACCGATTTTCACATCCATTCGGCCAACGAATACACATCGTTTCAACAGACTGAGTGGATGTAACTCAACCTTCCATGACTTATATTCAGGGAAACTCGACTGTAGGAAGGAAAGAAGACCTCCCGTAAACGCGAACTTTCACCGTTTGAAAGTTCGCGCGCGTTCCTGGTAAATACAACTTCGTCTGCGCATGAAGACTCCATTGCGCTAATCCTGCTCGCTTCGGGAATCTCCCCAAATATTTCACCATTCCCCTCGTCACCAAGGTCAAAAATGCCCTGAAAACTTAACAGGCTTTTTCTTTTGTTTTTCGTGAAACAATGCACCCTGCATCTACGCCAGAACCCCCGTTTCTGCGAGGGGAGAAGCTCTCCGGGCGAAATCACTGGAATAGAACAAAAAGAAGTCTTCATGGATTTACACAATCATCTGTCTCTCTTCTGAAACTTGTGCGGGTAAATCATTGGTTCAGAAATTAAAGTAAAGGTACCGAAAACAGACGAGGGTCACCCTGATGTGAGCACACCAAACTAAATGAGCAAGACACGCGAACGTTTGTGACACAGAGAACCTGGCGTGATAGATGCCATTGCAAAACGGTACAACAGTTAAATATCATGCCGCATAAATGCACTCATTGAAAATCATGATAATTCTTCACAATCTTAGGCTTTTAAAGCATCCTGTTCCGTAAAATTACTCGTTTCAAACCACTTCCTGATGGGCATTTACATTTAAATCATCCGCGCGCGAATTGCAATATCATGAAAGATGCCATGGCAGAACGGTGCGACAGGAAACTGTCATGCCGCACAAAATGAACCCATTGAGCGAAAATCAAGATTCTTCGAATATAATTATGCTTGTGAAGCAGCATTCCTGATATGTAGACTATATTTCTTAAGCCACTTCCTAAATGCTGTGCAGTATTTGTTTTGAAATTAGCCCCAATGTGATCCCTAAATAAATTTTCACAAATATAGAGGTGGGGAATTTTCTCGCTACCGATCATAAACTTGGTAAAACCTGATTTGCAATCCAATGCAACGAAGTAATGTATACGGAATGTACTGTGTGTACGCAATGAGATTGCGGTGGGGAAACGCATTCATGTAAAAAAAATTACATTATTATTCATATTTTCTTTACTTATGACCACTAGAAATTGATCTGGTGAATGTAATGGCTTCCACAGAAGCAAAGCTCCCTTTATAAAAAAAAACACTGTTTTCTTCAGATGAATGCTGTGGAAACCAAAACCGCTCCAATTTTCTGGATGAAATAAAAGGTGATTTATTCTGCTTTCTGGAGGTATGGAAGGAGAGTATTCCAGAAAGAAACTGTTGGAGAAAAAAATTGGCATAATCAAAGGAAAGTGAAAAAATTGTTTCATCAGAGAATTATAGCTTTTCTCACGGGTGTAAAATGCGATTGTTTGCGGTTATAATTCTCGCGCGCTGTAACTTGCAACTGGTGGATGAGATTTATTTCTTGGGGTTGGAAGCAACAGTATATTTTTGTTGCTCTCGTTATCTGCTATCTTATTTTTTCCGAAAGACGGGTCCAAAACATGTGAAAATTGAGTGGAGAAAGTCAGAATTTGTTGAACTTCAATTCCAAACGTTTATATAATGTACTCCAGCAGCAGCGCGAACCTTGATGGACTTCCGCATCCTTGAGGAGCGACATCTAAGCTAAATATAGTACTAAACTGTTCGCGTATCTTCTCTCAAGTAGGATAGGGTCGGAAGTTCTTTGTTGTGTTCCACGGCTCCCACCTCCCACATAAATTGCATTTCATAAGTGTTCAGTCATGTTTCATGAATGCGAATATTGTACAGTATAGAAGAATTTCTGTAACATAGAAAATTTTTTTGACACAACTTCCAGTTATCCCTGTATATTCACCAAAACTAGTTTGTAATTTTGAGTTGTCTATCTCTATACAATAAAACATCTTTTGTTTTGTTATTGTTTAATTCATTTTAATTTATTCTGCATTTGAAGCAGAATATGCTGTATGCAATTTATTTGATTTTCTTTAGAAGTGATCGAATTTCGAGGGTTATGAGGATAGAATGTTCAATGGACAAGAGCTGGCATCTGGTATTGTTATAATTTATCTAATGTGATTTCATTAATCAGAAATTCAAAAGAGGCCCCTATATTTTTCATGCCTCCTCAAAAACTTTTACCTTGAAATTCAAAAAAGGTGCATTTTCAATACTCCTTCATAATCAGAGGATTTTGTTCATTCTACTCATGCCTCTGGTGGGAGCATACCATATATAGGATGGATTGAAATTGGTATAATTATTTTGACCTTCAATTGAAAAGAGTATTTGCCACATCAGATCTTTTTATGACAAATCTCAATACAGTATAACAAAGGAATGGTTGCAATGACTTTGGTTTTTTTTAGGTCCTGTTAAATAGCCACAATTTAATTTTAATTTTGTCTCCACAATTTTTTTAAATAACAAAGCTCTCTTCAGGGTTTTTTTTTAAAACAATGCTTCATCATCTAACAAGATTCTAGAGTACAAAGATTTCTTGAATTTAATTTTGGACTTGGTTTTCTTTCAAAAATGTTTTTAGCAGCCCTTTAACTTACCTGCTGCTTCTGTGAAAAAGTTTAAAAATTTCAAGAATTAATCTGATATTTTCTGATTTTTTGAGCTTATAAATGAAGTGAAAATCAAAATTGGGCAAACACAGCAGTTGTTGTTGAAGATGCTTCACTTCTGGTTATTGCATGGCAAATCTCCCACCCACTTACCCACTATGCGCCAGTCTGCATCCCTTGCTGATACCTCCCTTATAGATTCAGAAATTGCCCCCATCTTCTGCTGGATTTGCCTTGGCTATGGTGAAGAAGAAAAAAGTCATAGAAGAAGGTGTACATTAATGTATCATAGTTGGCTTGGATCTCATGCAGCTGCAGCACCAGAACCCAGGAAATGATTTCTATCTTGAGATTGTAATTGCCTGGACCGGTTTTTCCGGATGCCTTTCCTGTTGCCTTGAATCTCTCCCTCTCGACGTTTTTGTGGTCTCCAATGTCATGAACAAACTCAGTCTTTTCCTGATGCCATCAATAACTGATCCCCACAGTTAGTCTTCAACTCACATTTTCCTTTCTTGGGTTTGTTGCATGAGTAATCATTGGATGCACTAGGTAAAACATTAGCTTTTTTTATGCATAAATAATATAATGAATATCCTTTCAAATGAAATATGTAGTGGTTCCTAGGTAACAAATGAAGAAAGGATCAAGATATGTAGACTACATATACCATGGGAGGCCTGGACCTAAAACCTTGAATGTATAGTTTCATATATTCAAATGAAATTTCATAAAATGCTCATATTGGACAACTTACATCAGCAGAATGTAATAATGATACATATGCATGTCCTCATTCATGGGAGTTTATTCCCCTTGAAGAACTGAAAAAGAAAGATTTATGAACTCACTTCTGGGTTTTGAACACTTTAAGTTAATCAACCCACATTCAAATGCCTTCAAGTAAGATAAAATATTGTTCAACTCCCATTTTTTGTCAAAAAAGGGAATCAGGAACATCTATAATTTACAGTATGTATGAAGCTTTGATTTCTATAAATAGTTTCACATGAATGTATCTTCAATTTTTCTGATGATTTGTGTACACTTTCTAGTTTCAAAAATTCAGACAACAACCCTCTGATACAATCTCCTGGATAATGCATAACTCGCATAATGGACTTGATACACATCAATGTGTATTCAAACTAAAATTAATGCATGCTTGAGATATGAAACTCAATTTTGGATAGTTTTCAGCATGAAAATTTGGGGAAACGCATTCATGTAAAAAAAATTACATTATTATTCATATTTTCTTTACTTATGACCACTAGAAATTGATCTGGTGAATGTAATGGCTTCCACAGAAGCAAAGCTCCCTTTATAAAAAAAAAACTGTTTTCTTCAGATGAATGCTGTGGAAACCAAAACCGCTCCAATTTTCTGGATGAAATAAAAGGTGAATTATTCTGCTTTCTGGAGGTATGGAAGGAGAGTATTCCAGAAAGAAACTGTTGGAGAAAAAGATTGACATAATCAACGGAAAGTGAAAAAATTGTTTCATCAGGGAATTATAGCTTTTCTCACGGGTGTAAAATGCGATTGTTTGCGGTTATAATTCTCGCGCGCTGAAACTTGCATCTGGTGGATGAGATTTATTTCTTGGGGTTGGAAGCAAGAGTATATTTTTGTTGCTCTCGTTATCTGCTATCTTATTTTTTCCGAAAGACGGGTCCAAAACATGTGAAAACTGAGTGGAGAAAGTCAGGATTTGTTGAACTTCAATTCCAAGCGTTTATACGCCAGCAGCAGCGCGAACCTTGATGAACTTGCGCATCCTTGAGGAGCGACATCTAAGCTAAATATAGTACTAAACTGTTCGCGTATCTTCTCTCAAGTAGGATAGGGTCGGAAGTTCTCTGTTGTGTCCCACCTCCCACGTAAATTGCATTTCATAAGTGTTCGGTCATGTTTCATGAATGCGAATATTGCACAGTATAGAAGAATTTCTGTAAGATAGAAAATTTTTTTGACACAACTTCCAGTTATCCCTGTATATTCACCAAAACTAGTTTGTAATTTTGAGTTGCCTATACAGTACAATGAAACATCTTTTGTTTTGTTATTGTTTAATTTATTTTAATTTATTCTGCATTTGAAGCAGAATATGCTGTATGCAATTTATTTGATTTTCTTTAGAAGTGATCGAATTTCGAGGGTTATGAGGATAGAATGTTCAATGGACAAGAGCTGGCATCTGGTA
>CAJPEX010001304.1:22924-61453 GCA_905338405.1 Notodromas monacha | reverse complement strand
AAATCTTTACTTTTCGGGCTAAAAATAGTTTCGTTTCTGTAAGCGAAAGAAAACCATGACCAGCAGGATCAATATTTCCAATGCTCGAAAAGCTCATTCCATGCAATCAAACCTGGAGGAAAAAAAAACCACTAGAAGGTTTCGATTCCATCACACCTTACTTCTGAATTGAATGGCAATAAAATCGATCGATTAAATTATACTGTACATTTACTTTCAACACAGCGATAACATAACTGCAAAAAAATTGCAAGGATTCTCACAAAAATTATGAAGAGCTCAGAAAATCGAACCTTTAGCTTTCTTCAGCTTTTTCAACTTGGGCTAACTTCGACATTCAATTGCAATGATCTTGAAACTTGAAGTTTTTTACTATTTCTCATGTCTTTTTGTGGCCTCAACGGCGATTCCAAATAAATGGAACTCTGGAAAAAGGGTAGCTAAAAGGTAACATGTAAATTTCCCTCCACGATCTCAAAAGCTATGAATGCGGGGAAAGTTAAATGATGGCTTGAAAGAATAAACTTTTGAATGCTACATAATGCTTTATTTTCGTATTGCGTAGTAAGTTATTACGGGAATTTTTTTTTAAATTATGTGCTTGTTTGTAATCCAAACCTAACCGTTCGCTGCAGCTCATTCAAAGTAAACCCAGCTCGCACGTCGTCAAAAAATCTCCGGAAGTAAGACGAAGAAAAAGCAACAAACAACCCAACCTNATTTTTTGCTGAAATAGAGTCACAAAAAACAAAACAAGGCACAAACGAATCCGGGTTGGAAACGTGAGTGGTGCATGCAGTTTCCGTAAGAACCAAAGGGAATCGGACGAGGACACGAACACGAGGACACACGAAGATAACACACGAGCCCCTGACCACGACACAACTACCAAAAAACCTCTTATTTTCTTTCACCTTGGATTTCGTGCTCAAATGGGAAGATAAAATGACGCAACACTAAGAAATTTGCGTTTGTCTCCAGCCCTTCAAAAATTCGTGTATTATTAAGATTTGTTCGAATTATTGAAAAAATTAGCTGCACAGTTACGTTGCTTCGGAAAAAAAAAGCTGATTTTCGAGACACAATTTGGCCATGAAAAATTGCCAATCGTTGTACAGAATCGATCAGGAATCCTCGAAAACACAAAGAAATGCCATGGGACATCGATGCGGGAATTTTAGTAACGAAGCACATTCAAGCTACCGAAATGAAGTTTCCACAACTCAGCTCCCAAGTTTTTTTCGAATCAATGAGCACAAGCGTCAAGCTCCTATCAATTTTTACTTTTTCCAAATCTACGTAAATTAATTTTACGAACATCAATTAAGAACAGAAGTCGAGAATCCTTGAGAAATGCTAAGCTTACTTTTGCTCCACGGCGGGAAACAAGCTCTGGAATCGGATTCAATTCCGGGCAATGATTTCATTTTCCCCCTCCAAATACATTTTTTTTCCGTCTTCCAAAAGACATCAGGAGCACGATCGCACAGGAATGGGATAAAAAGGGGGGGAGGGGGCATTGTATAAAACAGAAGGCAAGAGAAAATAAAATACGGAGACGACATTTAAGAACGTGAGCTCAAAAGGACGCAGGACGGAACAACTTACCGCGGAACAAAGGATCTCCAGAACTCTCTACAGAACGCAGCACGGATAGAGCAAAGACACGTCACACCATCAACGAACAGTTCACAGACATCGAGAAGACGTAAATCCTTCCTTAAAACAATTTCTCTTTTTTTCTCTCTCTCTCTCTCTCTTTCCACATGATCCTCCTCTTTTGCCCCTTGAGCACTTATTTCTTCACCCCCGGGACCAGAACTCAAGTGCGCTCAACGGGATTCTCGAATAAATTTCGTCGCCTTAAAATTAACCCGTGGAACATTCGGGACGAAATCAAAATGAACTCGCGGCTTTTTGGCGGACGCCACGATTTTAATCAAGAAAAGTCCTAACCCTCATTATTCGAAAAACTGCATATTTAAATATATATTTTTTATTACGGTATTATGACAGGATTTAAGTTTACGCACTTGTCTTCCAAATAGCCGCAAAGAATGGCCAGAAAACGATTAGAACTCGGTTGGAATCCGGGTGATCAGGGGGGTAAGAAACACACACGAATCACACATAATTAGCACGTCGATCGAGATCAGCGAATGAATGACACAAATCATCGCTGATCCCTGTCGACACCCATGAAGGGACTCTCCAACACAGAGGACGAAACGGACACGAGACACGAACAGGTATGTACACAAATAAATTATAAGAGAAAAAATAGGAACACGGATATATGTATATAGATATAAACCAGGCCAGAAAAGGAAAGAAAAAAGTAAAGAACAAGACACCGACACCTTTCGTATAAACAGAGCAACGGAAGCACATAATCGGAACTGATTCCCCCCGTTGGCATAAACACGCAGAGGGAAAAAAGCCTTCTTCCTTCTTCGTGTTTCGTAAGTGTAGAAGCCAGAAAGCAAAAAGGGACGGTTCGGGAAGACTCAAACGCAAAATGCCGAAGAGCAAATAAACGAACGTAACGTGGTTTTTTTTTGTGTTTCAGACAAGGAAGATTCTCTACGAAGAATTTCCCTTGGATTTCTTTTTCTAAATTGTTTTTAAGCGAGCGGACCTTTGAAGCAGCTGCAGTGGAATTTTTCTAGACAAAAATTGCAATAAGAGCGAGTTTTCCGCGATCATAAAATTTATTCGCACGTTCCACGTTAAATCTTTACTTTTCGGGCTAAAAATAGTTTCGTTTCTGTAAGCGAAAGAAAACCATGACCAGCAGGATCAATATTTCCAATGCTCGAAAAGCTCATTCCATGCAATCAAACCTGGAGGAAAAAAAAACCACTAGAAGGTTTCGATTCCATCACACCTTACTTCTGAATTGAATGGCAATAAAATCGATCGATTAAATTATACTGTACATTTACTTTCAACACAGCGATAACATAACTGCAAAAAAATTGCAAGGATTCTCACAAAAATTATGAAGAGCTCAGAAAATCGAACCTTTAGCTTTCTTCAGCTTTTTCAACTTGGGCTAACTTCGACATTCAATTGCAATGATCTTGAAACTTGAAGTTTTTTACTATTTCTCATGTCTTTTTGTGGCCTCAACGGCGATTCCAAATAAATGGAACTCTGGAAAAAGGGTAGCTAAAAGGTAACATGTAAATTTCCCTCCACGATCTCAAAAGCTATGAATGCGGGGAAAGTTAAATGATGGCTTGAAAGAATAAACTTTTGAATGCTACATAATGCTTTATTTTCGTATTGCGTAGTAAGTTATTACGGGAATTTTTTTTTAAATTATGTGCTTGTTTGTAATCCAAACCTAACCGTTCGCTGCAGCTCATTCAAAGTAAACCCAGCTCGCACGTCGTCAAAAAATCTCCGGAAGTAAGACGAAGAAAAAGCAACAAACAACCCAACCTCCCTGTCGACTCGGCTGCTTCTATAAGTAAGTTTCCTTATAGCCAAGCTTTTTCCTTCCGCCTTTTTTTCTTTTTTTACAAGCAGTTTTTGCTTTGCTGAAAGAAAAGGAAGCCATGAAGTTTCCCTTTGGAAACGCAGGCGCTTACCTTTCGCTGTATTCGTCCTTCCTGGCGTAATTTTGCACACTGTCCTCCTCTATGAGGAAGTTCATGCGTTGGTAGAAGGACGACGTCACTGTCGGTGGCTGTTTGCGCAGCAGCACTTCCACAGGGTCGTTGGACACCAGGCACATGATGTGCTCTCGACACCTTGGCGACGAGCAGCATTCACTGTCTGTGCAATCCACGAGCCCGTCTGTACGGAAGAAAAAAAGAAATGCACGCGAAGGCGATTCCGAATCATCTAGATATTCTAAAAATAGCTCAACAAGAAGACATGCCACGACAGTCAATATATTGAATCAGTCGACCGACGATAAATTCGATCAGCCCACATGAGATGGGTATCACTGAATAAAAGAGGCAATGCGGTAATTTATCAGAATCTACGAAAAGCTTACTCAGTTTGAACGCACTCGTTCCTCCGAGAAAAAAAAACACGTAGTAATTGAAAGAGATTCAGTGACATTTTAAGAAATTTGAATACTGTATCACTCAGCTTGCCAATAATACTTTCTAACTAAATATTCTCTTTGTAACGTTTAACCCAGTTCAGAAATTGGAAGGCCACAAATTCGCGTAAAACTGGACTCTTCCGCATGAATTCCGGACGATGCGAAAAACTATTGCACCGTATATCAGGTTAAAGTTTTCAGCAGATTTAGTTTAAAACTGTTCAAACTTTTATTCAGACAATGGCTTGTGCCACAAAAAACCCGAGGCTTTTATGAAATTAAACTCCGGCACTGTTTTCAGAAACTTCTCCGAATGCTGTAAAATTAGTCAGAAATAAGTTTTCTAAGCCCATTCTCATATTCCATGATGACATTCTTCGGAATATTCAATTTATTTTTTCCGTATGATCCTAAAAGTATTACATTTTCAAAGTTCGGGTATACCGACGAATAGGACTGGTCTCATTCTTCAAAAAAAGCAGTATAGTACTGTACTGAGATTTCGAATCTATTGCAACCATGACCGTAAAAGGAATATTCTGTCAACAACAAAAAATGCGAAACCTCGAAGAACTATGCATGTTCGATTCAAATAAAAATGAGGAAAATGAAACAGCACTAAAATTGAGAAATGCGGAAAACTATTCGAATCCAACTGTAAAATTTCCAAAATGAACAGTATTCTACTAAGCATGGCTTCCTGGAATTTTCTTCTCTACTCAGCATTGACAGTTCTGCAAGAAAAACTAGTCTTTGTGTACTTCACAGCTTTTTGAAGGCAAGAGAGAATGGCTCATGAAAATAGAACAAATTCGGTTTAACAATAAAAAAAAAAAAACGAAGAAGAGGGAACCATCTGAGGAGCACTCTGTTCGTCACGCATGCGATGCATTCAGGTCTTGTGGTTGAAAGACGCCTGGGACAAATGAAAAAAAAATCACAAAAAACACCCAAGTTTCCTGGGAAACCCTAATCGAAAATACCATAGCAAATGGAGAAGTTTCTGGAAATTCTCCAGACAATAATCCGCAGAAATCAACCAGTCATTATCCGGGTGCTGTTCCCATCCCTCCTTATACCGCGATGAGCTCGCGGACCAGAATGGAAGGAAGTATAAAGTATTACATTTTCAAAGTTCGGGTATACCGACGAATAGGACTGGTCTCATTCTTCAAAAAAAGCAGTATAGTACTGTACTGAGATTTCGAATCTATTGCAACCATGACCGTAAAAGGAATATTCCGTCAACAACAAAAAATGAGAAACCTCAAAGAACTATGCATGTTCGATTCAAATAAAAATGAGGAAAATGAAACAGCACTAAAATTGAGAAATGCGGACAACTATTCGAATCCAACTGTAAAATTTCCAAAATGTACAGTATTCTACTAGGAATGGTTTCCTGGAATTTTCTTCTCTACTCAGCATTGACAGTTCTGCAAGAAAAACTGCGAAGTGTCTTTGTGTACTTCACAGCTTTTTGAAGGCAAGAGAGAATAGCTCATGAAAATAGAACAAATTTGCTTTAATAATAAAAAAAAAAAAAATGGAGAAGAGGGAACCATCTGAGGAGCACTCTGTTCGTCACGCATGCGATGCATTCAGGTCTTGTGGTTGAAAGACGCCTGGGACAAATGAAAAATAAATCATAAAAAAACACCCAAGTTTCCTGGGAAACCCTAATCGAAAATACCATTCGTTTACCTCTTCAAAGACCTTTAAGAGGTCTGTTATTAGGCGTCTTTAGTTGGTCAGTAATAGGCCCACGACAAGGGTAGGGAGGAATATGGCGCTACTCGAGCGCCTGGTCTTACCTTCCTTCATAGGACGGTATAGACACAGGAGGGAAAAAAAAGAAAAAGAAAGAAAGGGGTTGTACACAAAGATAAGAAAAATCGACTGAGTCTGCCCAGATGATGGAGAAACTTGGGGCTTATGGAAGACAGGCGAAGAAGAATGAACGCACTAACCGCCATCATTGTCGATCTTGTCGTCGCAGTCGCTGAGGTCAGACTACCTCGTTAGGCGTGGCCGGGTCGGCAGCACCGTCAGCGTGAGCATCGGAAGCAGGTAGTTGTGCGTGAACGGAGCGGGTAACGTTAAGCGAAACGTCGGGAGACGTTTTTTTCAAAACATATCAAATAAATAAATAGAGAACAATTAAAAATACCGCAATAACCGTATAACCCAATATAAAAAACATGATGCAAATATTTAAAATCACAATAATAATAATACCGCAATAACCGTATAACCAGATATAAAAAACATGATGCAAAAAATTCAAAATTACAATAATAATCACACCGAATAATTGAATATCTCATGACCTCTGACACTCGATTCTGGGGTTTCATCTTCCGGTGTATAAGGTTTTGTATATTTTTTAAACGCTTACATCACTGGGGACTCATCACGGTGGACTGACATAAAATGTCTCGGCATAAACTGACGAAACACTTTTAAATACGTTGAAGATGAGCTAGTCTAGTTTTACATTTTTTTTTTTTTTTTGCCTATCAAAACCTTCATGTGAAGGTAGTGGCGTTCCAAATAGTGCCAAACTTCAAGATCATCTGACTTTTCATGCTGGAAGTCAGAGTACTTCCGTACATTTCAAACAATTTAAATACAGTCGAGGCTCTTTGAGTCGAACTTCAAGGGACCATCAAAGAAAAACGAAGTTTGGAACGTATTGAGTAAGGGAAGCAAGCATATTTTTTGTTTGTTGGGGAACAAAGAAAAATTACATGAAATCGTAATTGGCGATATTCTGGGCCTTGAATTGCCTGAGTTGACAGGATGCTGAAGTTGGAGGTGAGGGTTTATTTTTCCAATCAGTCTTTCACTTCCTTTCAAAACACATCAAATGACATTTTGTCTTGCTTTTCCCTTTACTGTGTCAGTAAAATAATAGACAAAAGGCCTCCAGAAAATTCTACTTATGGAGGTTCAAGGGCAGAAAGCCTTTGAGTGACGAAGGTTTTTAAAACGTCATAGGGAGTTTCGAGCTATCGTGGTTCAACTGCTTTTCAATTTCCCATTAAATAAATAAAAAAGAATGCTCTGATAGAAAATACTTCTGTTTGGGAAGGTTGGTTGAATTATCGGTTAGTAAGCAGTAAGTTCTTCTAGTCATCGCTAAAATCGAAAAAATATCCAAAAATTGAACAGAGGCTCGCTTCAATTCCTTGCGTTTATTCTGACTCAAAAACTAAGCTACTTGATAAAATTTCTTTTAAAGAAAATGAACAAAATTTTGGAAAATCCCTTCGAATAATGATTCCATATGCGTCAAAGTTTAATCTCCTTTTCCATGTCAAAGCATTCCTTCTGGAAGAGACAAACGACGTTCGCTTCTTCCTCTGAAGAAGAATTATTCTGAGAATCTCACTCATGGAATTGATTAATTCTTGAGCTATTTTACGAATGTAATTAAACATCAAGGACGACGGGACTGGGTTCTCGTGAGTCACCAAGACTAACACAGACCAATAAACATCCGTCCTTTGACGATGCGGTATGTGAGACCCACTTTCAAAGTCTCCTCAAATTTGCTGAAATGTTTCGACTGAAGAAATTCTCCAGGATCCATAGAAGCCCCTACAACAGAACTCTTCCGAATTCTTCGGTTTCCAGGTCAGGATCCTTTCCCTCATCATAAACCAACCAAAAAAAAAGCGAGCTTCTAACTTCGAAACAACAGTTTTTACTGGTGAGTCGTGTTTGGCACTTGAGACATGTCCTCGCGTGATTTTCCCCCGACTCAGTTTCTGCCTCATTTGTGCTTGGAAACGACGTCTAACCACAGGGAAAATAATATATGAGAAAGAAGAAATAAGGACAGAAAAAACCCATGTTCCAGGCCTCTTGTTCAAGGGAGAAGATTCCCGGGCGAGTAAGTCGTGAAATCGAGCGAACATTTTTCCCCCGCAGCACTTTCTGCTCGCACAATCAACCGTGGCTTTTTAGCATACTTCCCATTTCCTCCATCCGGAACGACTGCATCGCAGTACCGAGGAAACGAATTTTCTTTCAAGTTTGTTGAACTTGACTGTACGTAGATAACAGTTTAAAAATAAACCCTTTGTTCCATACCCAAGATTGATGACAGATCATCGCACATTTCGCGGAAAAGCTCCAAGTCTGCACGAAAAAAACAGGAAAAAATTGCACGAAATACATTCGAACGAAGCGCATCATCTGAACTCGACATTTTTCAAAATCTTGATTCGAGTATTAGAAACAGGGGCAAAATATATTCGAAGATGTCGGGTTCACAAACATAGAAAAAAAAAACAATTATGAGCACGAAAACCAATTACGCGAAATTCCGCAGAACCAATTCAAACAGAAAAAAAATGTACGAGTAACTAAGAAGTCGAAGTTCATCTTCTCAGGGACTCAACTGAACTAGCTTACGTTAACCCAAGCTAAAGCATTTTCACTTTTAGAAAGAACTAACCGCAAAAGAAACTTGTGAAGCTGCCAAACATATTAATAATACTGTATTGAGAATTCATATTAACGGCATTTTATATTATATTATGGTTTTAATCCGTGGTTCTTAAAGGGTGCTTTGCAGAGCAAAAAAATTGCTCGACTTGAAGTTTTCCAGGTCTCTGCTGCAGCACATAATAACTTTAATTGGAAATCAACCAAGATTAAACGAGAAGATGTGATCGATGAGTGAGATAAATTGGCCATCGGGTACAAGCTGAAGATGACGCCTGCACAATAAGTGAGACCTACGAAAAATTAGCAAGAAACAAGTCATTTTATCACGTTGAGACCTTGCAAATCAACGACTAAGAAAGGTCAGAGGAATGGTTCCAAAATAATAGAACCCCTTCTTTAAACAAAACAAAAAAGGCATCAATCGTTCCTTCGCATACCCCTGTCACTCTTTTTTATTTTATTAATAATTAGGAACCGAAAATGTCTTCCAGGGGTGAATGAAAGCCCATATCCCAAGCACCCCCCGCTTTCCCGACCAGACGTTGGCAACTCTGGGCAGCCGGGAGTAATTTCAGCTCGCATACAGCACTTCCCCTGATTAGCCCCCTCACGGCTTGGCGCAAGCTGCGCTTCGTTGCCCGGCTCAATTTTCGCACTCCTCCTTCCCGGGTTCGGAATGACGAGGCAAACTCAACAAACCCCTTTCTTCCCCCCATTTCATCCGCCAACAAAGCGGCCACACGCCATTGTCTTAATTGCGCTTTCGGAATGCAGGCCGGAACAACGCCTTCTTCCGCTGCACGCGTATGATTAAGGCCCCCTCTTTCGTCTCAAAAAGTGAAAAATGAGAATTCAAGCAAAAACAAAAAAAAGAGGACACGCAGTTATGAGTCACGTGGAAGACATGAAAACCCCTAAATTCTGGAAATTTTGTTCAGAACGACCAAGAACGGATCACGCGCACCTAGAAACCTCATCCGAAAGCTGTAACTGCACAGAATTTCCAAAGAGAACGAAAAACCAGGACCTTCTTGAAAATCGGTTTAAACTTACGGCATTACCTGCTTTTTCGTAATAGCGTGATGAAGATTAATGGATTTTCATTTCGCTAAAATACAAAACATATTTGAAAATATTCATCTCCAATTATTCACACGAACTGTGAACACACAGGGAACGATATGCGTTGGTATTGATAATAAAACTGAACTTGCAATAAATTATCCTGAAACTTCGATCAACCTGAGATTGAAATCCCAAAAATTTTCAAAGCTTAGGCAAGGCAACTCGTCGTCTTCACTCCTTGCATGTTTCTCAAGGATCCGAAAAGGACCTGCCGAACTTGAAAATTTCGGAAAAATGAAAGAATAATGGCGTATATCACTGAATCGTTTGAACAAAATTTCTTTATGAGCTGAATTTTCCCCAGATTTCAGGAACACTCAGGCATTGTCAAACGCAAAGCCTATCGCATGAGAAACAGATGCGATACCGATTTCAATAACGCACAGGAATTGAAGAGCTGCTGTATTTATAAAAACGAGATTTCAGTACAGTATTTGTTCGTGTTACAGCGAGGAAATGCAGTAGGTTAAGGCTGAAAAAATTGTACGCGGTGAAATAGGTGAGGGAAACTTGTGCATAATCTTGGGAAAAATGTCAATTTGGTGTCCGAAAGAAGAAACAGGGCAATTTTTTTTCTAAAGCCCCTCGAATAAAATTGCGACACAGTTCAATCCTGACAAGTCTAACAAACATTTTCATGAATTCTCAGAATATTTTATTTTTCGTCTCTCGCATCCCTTGTTCGCCTTGCGATGCAATTAATATGTTCTCGTTTCCTACGTCATTTTCTGTTTTGTAAACGTCAAATACAGTATTTTCTTTTTCACCTCCCAGTGTGAAGCACTTGTGGTTGCCCTGAGTCCAGACGACATCGGGACAGTTTTATATTCTTCCGAAATCGTGAACTTGACAAAACTTTGTTCTTTGACAAAACTTGTTTTAATATGTTAATAAACTTCCCAATTTTCTCAAGTGTTTTCATTGTCATGTTTCGAAGAGTGATCCGCCCTCTGTGTTCAGCTCAAACTATACTGCGTCCGAGTCACAAATGGAATATGAAACCTTCAAGAAGAAGAAAAAAAATCGTCAGAAAATGATTTGTCGAACCCTCCAGTGGATAAGATGAGGATCATTGGAACAACGTTGACGCAATATTAATCACTATTAACCCTCCCACAACGTTTTTCGCAACGATGTCGAACGAAACTTCCGACGTTCGTCGACGTCCGTATAACGACACGGAATCGTCTCTGGAACCCATTTCCGCGTCAGCGGATCCGTCACCTCAAACTTTCCCAACCGTGGATCAACACCAGCTAATCAAGTCAACGTCTTTTCTCCGGAAGCTCATCCGTAAGGATCATTAGTTTTCGAAACGCCATTCCAGCAATCGTGGCTTCCCGCGATTGCGTTCGATAATTGATCCGAATGGTTCGCGCGCTTGTTTCCTCCGGGGACAATTAAAAAAGAGGAATAATTACATTTAATAAAAAGCAAAAATTCATGAGGATACAAAGAAGGGAAAATTACTTTCGAGGCAAT
Source organism: Notodromas monacha (assembly GCA_905338405.1). Taxonomy (NCBI): domain Eukaryota; kingdom Metazoa; phylum Arthropoda; class Ostracoda; order Podocopida; family Cyprididae; genus Notodromas; species Notodromas monacha. Next base: position 50,325 of record CAJPEX010001304.1, on the reverse strand, counting down.
TAATCTCCGAGGAGCACAAAACCGCATCCGAAGAAGCACTCGACACCGACTTGACGAATGATCAATCCCCTCATCTTTCTCCTTTTCCTCGTTGCGACAAACATCTTCTTTTGGGTAACTTGTTACGGTTCATCGCCAAGTTTCTTCTTTATTGTTCGAGGGATGAATCACAAAGTTTTGTTGAATACTGTGTCTACCGTCGTGAAGTTCATCGGAGAATGAACAGGGATCAACGTGATTTTTTTCTTCAAGCGGCATTTGAACGTTTCCGGACAAATTTTTGTTCTTCCGAGAAAAAAAAAGGGATCGAAGACATGAATTTACAAGTGCACCCCGTCACTGTGAGCACATGAGGTTCACAGATCAGAAAGCGTATGTTGTATACATACATACGCCATTCAAGTGCCACAAAATAATTGAAACAGGTTAATGGTACTAAGAAATGTATCCCCATTGGCAACCATGGTTCATAGACAAATGAGATTTGATCTTGGAAATTTCCGACGCTTCAAAAATTTTCGATTATTGATCACGTTGTGCGTATAAAATAAAAGACATCTTTATAAGTGCAATTATTTTAATTCATCCTGCGGCATTTTAAATTGTTTAAACGCGACTCAGAAACTCGGGCACAGTACTTCAAAATCTATAACTTATTTTCGATTGATTAAGGAGACTTTCAAGCTATCCGTGGAATCCGTGAAATTATTGCATATTTCTTAGACTATAAAAGAGATTGTCATTTTTTAAGAAATGTCAATGATAACACGAGGTAAGCACACCCCGTTTACGGCCAACCTCAAGTTTTCTGCGAGAAACAAGCGTCGAGAAAAGAAGCCCCGGCTCCTTAGCTTCTGATTCATCGACGCCGACGTCTCGACACTGACGTCTCATTTCTCGAGCGAGTCTTTTCTCGTCACCTATCATTTCCGCGTGTTTGTTGTTCGATGTCCGTCTTGATAACAAGCTCTCGTTAGTCTGAAACACGTTTGAAGCAAGCAACGCGAGGATGCCTTTGATTCATCATCCCCCGGCACGCGTTTACTCGACGGGCAACATCTTCAGCCTCCCGACGTGGTGCCACTTAATGGTCTGAATTTAATGAGCACCGAGTTTGCCGAGCGTTATTATTTCTTCGTCGCAGTGGAAGGGAACAATTTTTTTCTCTTTCAAATAGGTTATTACTTCAGGGAGCACCGGGGAAAAATATACTGTATATATACACACACAAAATGAAGAAGGAACGGCGATGCGGGAGAAGTTGAGAGCCGAGCGCTCTTTTTCGCTGGCTGCGCAAAAATAAATCCTGAACGCAAACTTTTAATTAGAGCTCTTTCATCAACGTTCTCGGGAACTTGTTCGTTTTTTGTACCTCGAGCATATAAAACTTCAGTGAAGCCAAGCGGCAGCTGCGGGAATTGCTCCCGGAATTATTCGCGTTGACACCGGAAGTAAGAAAATAGGAAACGATATCGTCAACTGATTTTCGTAGGATGTGACTGCGAGATTTGCTTCCAAAACTTTCTTGAATATTACTGTGCCGTAACTTACTGAAGAAATGATCAAGTACCGGGTTCATGGGCTCATTCTTCGCTGAGCTCATAAGTTACCAACAGCCTGAGCACCGGGAAGTCGGAAGACAAACTTGAAGATTTCACGAATGCGACGGGGAATTTCACGTATGAAAAGACGCCATAAAATAGCCGTCTTTTTTTTCAGTCAGAAAATAACGCGCAGGACATCCATGGTGTGTCAATGGTTGACCAATGTCCCAAGTGAATTTAAAAGTTACGACGTGTTCGCTAAGGTGTCTAATACATTGTCGAAGACTACGTGTTTTACGCCTTTTACAGCTTGACATAGTAGTTCTATGGGTAAATTCGTAATCCAAACTCGGACGATTACTTGATCAATAATTCTGTTTTGAAAAATCTAGTAAAACTTCATTCGGCGACCCACAGAAGAAGTGCGAATTTTCTCCAGTTGGGTCATTTGTATTCGTTCCAAAAATTCCGACGCTTGATCTTCATTTATAAACGCTTGTAAAACATCACTCAATTTTGTTGAATAACGAAAACAAAAATCTTCTACAGGGGAGACGAGCTTTCTTTCCCGAAAGAAATAACGAAGATCCGAGGAAATAAAGCCGTTCGAAACAGTGCCTTAAGCCAAAGAGTAGTCAACTATCCGTTACCAGCGCCATTAGCGGGGGTTTGGGGTGTTGCTTATGCAGCGTCATAGGAGAACTTTGGGGCGGTCTTTTGGGGAAGAAGCGACTGTGTCATCCATTCCAGAAAATGGGAGACACTCCATCCTTCGTTTTTTGCCAACCACGAAACAGGACACCCAACGACCCCGCCAAACACACGAGTGTCTTTAAACAAGGATCCAAGCGGGCATTAGCTCGGAAAAGAGGATTAACCGGGGAACTGAGGGATGCGGAAGTGCGGCAGCGGGAGGAACGTCGGGAAAAGGTTGTCCGGAAGGAAAACCTGGAGAGGCAAGTAAAGAAGAGGAAGATGAAGAAGAAAAAAAAAAAGAAAGAAAGTTGGCCAAGCCAGAGAGACGACGGGGTCTGAGCGTAATGGACTTCGGCACTGAGGTCTAACTTAACGCCTCGCAGAGAAGAGCACCCAACCGGCCTTTTAAGGCGCAAACATTGTTAAGAGTGGTGGGTGCCCTTAAGGGTTTAAATGTTCCAAACATTTTATTATCTTTAGAAAGCTTTCGTTGAGAAGTCGTGACTTCAAAGGATTTTACAGATAATGTTTGGTTGAGCATTTGTGAATCGAAAACATAGTAATCCTCTGCTTTTTTGGGAATTCTAAAATCGAGAATATATACAGTACAAGTAAATCGCACGATTTCTTGGGAATTCGTAACTCGAAAATAATTTAAAATTCACAACAAAATTGTGCTCGTGTTTGCTGGAACGAAGAGAGAGAAATGTATTGTAGCACCGAAAAAAATATCAGAAAATCGCGCACAAAAACAACGCACTTCAAAATAAAAACGACTTTGGAGAGGAAATCAAGCTGTTGATACATCATTTTTTCTCCTTCCTGATTCCCCAAAATTGCGTAAAATCTCCATTCATCTTTCATCGAACAGTATTAAAAAAAATCAACTTCACAAAAATGAAAACCCATTACCAAATATTGTGTTCATTTNCAACGACCCCGCCAAACACACGAGTGTCTTTAAACAAGGATCCAAGCGGGCATTAGCTCGGAAAAGAGGATTAACCGGGGAACTGAGGGATGCGGAAGTGCGGCAGCGGGAGGAACGTCGGGAAAAGGTTGTCCGGAAGGAAAACCTGGAGAGGCAAGTAAAGAAGAGGAAGATGAAGAATACAAAAAAAAAGAAAGAAAGTTGGCCAAGCCAGAGAGACGACGGGGTCTGAGCGTAATGGACTTCGGCACTCTCCAGATTGAATTGCGGAGCGTCTCTTCTCGTGGGTTGGCCGGAAAATTCCGCGTTTGTAACAATTCTCACCACCCACGGGAATTCCCAAATTTACAAGGTTTGTAAAATAATAGAAATCTTTCGACTCGTTGAGAAGTCGTGACTTTACAGGATTTTAAAGATACTGATTGGTTGGGCATTTGTGAATCCAAAACATGGTAATCCTCTGCTTTGTTGGGAATTCGAGAATCAAAAATATATACGAGTAAATCGCGCGATTTCTGGGAATTCGTAGCTCGAAAATAATTCAAAATTCACAACATAATTTTGCTCATGTTTGCTGGAACAGCTGAGATGTACTAAAAAAAAGAGAAAAATGCATTGACGCACTGAAAACAATATCTGAAAATCGCGCACAAAAACAACGCACTTCAAAATAAAAACGACTTTGGAAAGGAAATCAAGCTGTTGAAACATCATTTTTTCTCCTTCCTGATTCCCCAAAATTGCGTAAAATCTCCATTCATCTTTCATCGAACAGTATTAAAAAAAATCAACTTCACAAAAATGAAAACCCATTACCAAATATTGTGTTCATTTCATAAATTCGACCCGGAAAAATATTTCTTCTCCAACTCATTCCCGCAATTCTCCTGATTACTTCCTTCTGGATTTTCTGATTTCTACTCTCAATACTGTTCCCAATCTTCTCACTCAACACAAAAACTTGGAATTTTGAATATTGCAAACTGAAGAGTTACCAGGAAACTCTAGCCATTATTAATCGAAATTATTACCAATGGAACGCCGGGAAAAAATCGAGAAAAAGGTTGACAGGACTCATTCCCTAATTTCCACATCCAACTTTCTTCCGGATTTCTCAATTTCCTCTCCCCACACTGTTCCCTATCTCTGTACACAAAACAGAAACTTGGACTCTTAAATAGAGTACTGAATTGCGAAGCGAGGAGCTACCGGAAAATTCTCACCAGATACAGTATATTAAAAACTAACATGAAAAGAAGCGTCGAAAATAAAGACCAAGACAAAAGGCTGACAGGGAACACTCGTCGCGAATTTTTTGTTATTTTTATTCGAAGAAGATGCTTTCAAGAAGTGCAGATACCCACGCACACCCGAGAAAAATTCGACGCTCTGTTTTTCTGAAAACTGTACATCACGAGATAAAACCGACACAGATTCAAAGAGGAAGTGATTCATGCTCGGAAAAGAGAAGGAATAATTTTTGGGAGTTCCCTGGAATCTGCTTCTTTATTTCCCCTTCTTCGCCCACAATGCGGAGAGCTTCCCTATCATCATTTTTCGATGCCATCATTTTCTCCCCGAAAGGAGAAAAGGTTTCTGGGTTTTCCCCCTTCTTTTTTTTGCAGTCCTTCTGGCAAAGAACATCGTCTCCATCCGCTTTCCGACGACGATGACGACAACGGAGACGATGTCGAGTAATTTTTCCAGCCTGTGCAGTCTCATACTCAATGATCGCGTTGATGCTTAGACCCCCTCTGCTTCCCAAGCACAAGTCCATTGAGCAAATATCTTCCTACCCACAAAAACAAAACAAAAAAGCTAAGTAACGAATCCCATATGTCATATTACCGGGTGTGACCCGCGGAAGGGCCCTTTTTATTTTTAAAAAAGTTTAGAATTCCAGGCGGAATTGCACGGAAGTAGAGTCATAAAATGACATTCTCCTGCTCCGCTAGTGTACCTGACATTCCACGATCAATTTTATACAAACATTTGGCTAGAGAACTCCATTTGAAAATTTCAACCGAAAGAAATCCCAAACACGCGACAGAAACAAACGAATTTCTGGTATGGGGAAGTGGATTATTGATTCTTGGATTATGCTAAAAGCTGGAGAGGAAATCAATTTTAAAATATGTATTTTTCAGAATTGAGAATAATTTGATCGTTTTTTTCATTCTACTTCTACACATATGGACCATCACTCGTAAAAGACGAATGGACATAATTACCGTATGAAGGACTAAACATAACATTAAAAATGTTTCCGCCGAATTTATACCGTTGGGCACATATTTTTTCAAAAGCTTCCCAATAGAATCCTTTTCCATCATCACACAATTTTCTTCTTTTTCATGAAAAAAAACAAGAAAGTGAATTGAAACGTTGACACCTTTTTGGGCAGACTGATAACATAATACAGTATGATACTACATCATTCTTTAGAATATTTCGAGTCAACGGGAAATTTTAACCGTTCGGAAAATTGTTCTGTGTTCTGCAAAGCTTCCCGATAGACTTCTTTTCCGTCAACATGATTTTTGAAATGAAAAAACCAAGCACGTGAATTGAAACGTTGGCACTTTTTTTGGACGAATTGATGACGTAATAGAATATTAAGTGCTTTTTTTCAATAGGCTGCCATTGATGAATACTTCCAGCCAAAGGGCATGAGTTTATTTGCAAAACCGAAACGAAACTCGACTCCTGTGGGAGTAAATAAGGAGGCATCTTCGGTACGGTTTGCATCATTGCATGGCTTCACCCTCGAGAGGTACAAAGCAAAATCAAAAATATACACAAACAAAACGGATCTATAAAAGCAATTCCGACTTGAAGGAATTCGTCAGAATGGACACAACATCCCCGGCTACAGGACTGGCTTCTTCCGGAAGCCCGCGAGAAAGGGACAGAGAGAGAGAGGACTCAGCAAAAAAGAGATGGACAGATAGATGTAAGGGTCGAAAGATAGAGATAGAAGCGTCTGACAAGACAGTCAGGTCTCGCTTTCCAGCAGAAGGGTACTTACCGAGACTGCAATGCTTTCCGTTCCAGCCGACGTTGCAGACGCAAGAGCCGTTTTTGCACTGGCCATGAACGGAGCAGCGAGAATCGCATGACAACTTAGGCGTGAAGCCCGGCAGGGTCGGGAAAAACGTAAGCGTAAAGGGCAAGTGCGTAAGAGGCAAAAGAGGCGTCAGGTGAGCCGTCAAGTGACCTTTGTTCTCTGTTTGTTTTTTAATTATGTGTATATATAATATAAAACCTTTTTTAACGCTTATACGAGGTAAACAAAAGACCGAAGCCCGACGGAAAGAACTTGTCTCGGAAATCCCAGGCGAACCCGCTTTTCAAAAAAGTCCTCGAAAATAATGTCCGGAATTCATTGCATGGGTCTTATTTTTTTTTTAGTTGAGAATTCCTCAAAAATAATCTGAATTAAATACGGCGTAGAAAATAAAAGTCCGCTGCAGCAGCAAAACAATGGTTGGTGACACAGATAAAACGATAACACTTCGTACTGTATCTACGCAGGAAGTGCGAATGCTTCCTCGCAAAAACATCAGCTGAGAAACAAAGATGTTGCCGATGCTCAACCATAGCCCGCATTGACCAGAAGATTTGACCTACGCGTTTGCAAAGAAAACAACCATACAGTATTTTAAGATAGCCCCGAAATTTGGCTCCAGAATATGCACTGAGCAGATCTTTTCTCCCAGGATATTCTAGGGTGTGGTGTTCGATTGTTTTCGCAACACGCTGCTGACCCATGCAATGTAATGAATGAATGCACTATTAACATTTAAAAGACCGTTTATGGAAAAAATTGCATTACTGTATCGATTTATGTAAGTACTCGATTAGGAATAATTTCCCATAAGCGATGCCCAAATTTCCGAGTGATGTGTATAATCGCATGCGCCTCACAGCCACAAAGAGGGGGTTTTTTTTTGTCTTGCAACGGGGACAACTAAAAATAGCCCATTGTTATTCGACGCTGAAATCGTAGCGAATTGAATTTTCAACGATGAAGCAAAGTCGAAATTCATGCTCGAAAAATTGGAATAAATGCCGTAGGGGGGAGAAGATGTCGAAATCGCGTCACAATTTTATTAAGCAAAAGACACGGATCCTAGAAAATCCCCCTCCATGCTTTACGAACTTAACAGAGCTTAACTCGCCCCGCTGAAGTTTTTCTTTTTCGTTTTTTTTTCTTCATGCTATTCTATTTCTCTCTTTGGTGACACAGAAAAGAATACATTAGAATTCGCGATCAGGGACAGCGAGAGGATGCAATAAAAAGGAACAACTCCCGTCGCGGTTGCGTGTGCGAAGAGAGAAATTGATTCAGGAGGATCCTCGTGCAAATCCCCGCTCTAGCTTTTATGCAATCATGAGCTCAGCATTCCCCACTGCTCTCCGCGTGCCATCAGCGAGGAAATTGCTCCCGAACATTTCCTCCCCTCAATCCTGTTCAGGACACCAACTGCCCTTAGTGTCCGAATGGCCAAGCCAAGGTATTTATGCGTTTACAGGACTTCAAAAGGGTTCCTGATTATTATTTTTTAGGTACAGTATATTATCCTGTTTTGTACCCAGAAAAGAAAGCCGATTGTCTAATTTATTGTCAAGAAAAAAAAAAGGGAAATGCTGATGCTGAAAATATATCCAGTGAAATTGTGGAACCCTTCGTCCATATTCCCGCATTCGTTTTTCTCTCAAGCACCGACAAGGATCCTTCAGACGCCACAATATATATTTTTTTTTGTTGCTGCAAAAACTCAATGACATACTCCGATGGGCATTTCAGAATTCTCAGCATTCGCTGAATGAGCTGCCGGAGAAATTTTTAATCGTAAAATAGGTCCAAAGCTTCACGAATAAAGTTGAAGTGAATTTTTATCTCGTCCAATCGAGCTTCTTCGCTAAACCCAGTAAAAATTGCAGAATAACCAGCATTCATTTATTATCTCGCCGAAATCATTTAAAAAAATGCCTAATTTAAAAAAAAGGTCAAACTGATACTATCGAAGCAATGAACCTTGAATAAGATCAGGAAACCACGATTTCTTCATTTAAACTGCATGGTTTCTATAAAATAATTCAATCCGGTGTTAGTTTTAATGATATAATGGAATCGTCGAAGCCTTTGGTAGAAAAGGCCATCTTTCAAGTCTAGTTCAACCTCACAAGTACTGTAGAAAATGCTAGAACTTTTCCACTTGATCAGCATTGGCGAAACAAAAATCATGTCCCGAAGAGAGAAGAAGTTTTGAAAAATAAAAGGAAGAAACGATAAATAAAAACGCGTAAAAAACAATAAAATATACTTCTTTTGGGATTGAATTTATGAAGTGGGTTGGTCTCGGGATGATAATTAAAAATACCTATTCTTGGAACCATCTGTAAAGGGATCGTAGCCGAATAGAAGCTACCTAATATCTTTTATTTATTCATTTCTTAATCTATCTCTTTTTCTCATACTTGAAAAAAATACATTGCTCTTCGGTGACAAATGATCAGAAATGGGTAAAAGCGAGAGGTCTGAATGGTTTATGGTCAGTCGCAACCAAGTATACCGAATTCCAGAGAATAATTCCGAGCAGAAACGCGCAGGGGATCCTCTAACCATGCACATAGCAGCTGGATTACTCTTCCCAAGGATCAAGTCCAGCAATCGTCCCCGTGTGTATGGGGGATCTCAGAGTCGTCGCACGTTCGAAAATGCCCGCAAGCCACATATTCCCCCTGACCAGAATATTGGATCAAAGATCCCCATGCATCCGCTGAAACTTTTGGCAAAAAAAAGCGCTGTCCACCGCGTCGCCAAAAATAAAGAGGGACGAAAAATATTGAAATAAATCCAGCAGCGAAACTGGACAAGAAACGGGAGCAAGGATTCGGCGTCAATAACTGACACACACCGCTTCCCTTAGAGACTCTTGGACTGTTGAGAAATGAAAAGAAATGTGGGAAAGAAACGCGTGGGTCGAGTAATCAACCTGTCGCTCAACTGTGACATGTGGGAGATGAGAGCTTGTCATTTCATCGCTGTCCTTTCTTTTTCTCTGTGTTCAGTGTTGCCAGGGGTTTGCCCAGCTCAAAGGTCGAATGCAAAGCAGTGCAAAACTCTTTACAAAACGTATTTCATTTAATCCATTTTTAAATCGGAACTCTAAACATCCTTCTTTTGTTTCAAAGAGCCCAGAATGATCTGAATTATCAGCTAGGACGACTTTCGACCACTTCGAAAGGAAGTTTTTTTTTTAAGAGAGAAAGTCAAGCATGATATCGAACAAGGTTTCACCCCCATCACGCGAATTTCGATGAGGTACTAAAATTCCATTTCAAGCTATGAATTTTTTTTAGCATAAGTTGAAAAGATCAATCCGATAGGTACTGAATGCATCAAGGCTCATCTTTACAATTTTGCATTCAACGATTCTTCCGGTCAGATCGAAGTAAAGCATCATCGAGGAAAACCTGAAGGTCTACTATTGAAAAAAAAAAACTACTATAAAGGCATTTCGTATCATCGATCAAAGGTATCATCAACAGAGAATGGAGGAATAAAGGCTTTTTGACTGATCCTAAATCGTAAATCAATCTCGAGAAGCAGGCATGATGAGAATCTAAATTTAAACCCGAAGTTCGATCTCGAGTTCAGCTTCTCAGCGTATGCAGCAAAAATTCGAGGAAAAATCTCAGATTATACGCAGTGTCCGATTTTTGCCAAGTTCAATTTCCGGAGAACAACGGTCGTGCAAAAAAAAGGCTGGCAACACTGCCAACATCCGCGTTCGAGAAGCGCGTGTCCGGACGGGCGTCAAATTTCCGCACAAATCCCTCGCCAGAGAAGGCAAACATAATTTCCAGGGGATTAAACGATCATGCATAAAGCCCTCTCTTCCCGCTCGTCTCTCGAAACACAACCCGGCAACGGGTATGATAAAAATTTATGCACAGAGACCCGGAAAACCCCAGGGCCCCACCGAGAAGAAGCGCGCGTCACTCGGAAGAGGAACAACTTGATCTCTCCCCAAACTCCTCCGCACATTTCCACGAAGCCTCGTGATGATTGCCTTCCTTCAGAAACGCATTCTGGTAGTAATAATACCGTCCCGACCCCTTTTTTTGGGCACACATCACGAGAGCCTTATTGCGCAAAAACCCTGCACCATATTCATCCAGTGCAAATGAAATTCACCACGCCATGCCCCTTGATGCCGTCCTCGCCAAAAATTCGGGTTCAACGGGTTTGCGAAGAGAAGACGCGAGTCCGGTTATTCTTGCATACAGTTTAACTTCTTCGTCTATCGATATTATTAAAATCGATCATAAAAAGTATCCCTAACTAATCCGAACTTTCCTTTTTGACCCATATGCCGAGGTTACAGCAGCTTGGAATGAAAATAAGCCATTTTCACTAAGTATTCTCGCCTTTCCCCAATTTTTTTTGACTGCTGAACTCTTACTCTGAATTTCATTGTGTGAATAACTATTCAGAATTACAAATAGATTGAAGGGGTAAGAAGAACTACAGTTAAAGAAAGAGTAGTTCTGCAATATTTCAGAACAAAATCACGTCATAAAAGCATCTTTTAAAAAAGGAGACAGAGAATACTTTCGATCAAATATTCTCATTACTTATTCAATGATTGCTTTCCTTATTTTCTAGAACCATGGAGAAATCTCTGATGGAAATTGTATTCCTCAAAAATGTCTCCAACGACCCATCATTTAAAAATCTCAACAATTTCGACGCAGGTTGCGGAATAACGTGATCGAATGTGTTCTTGTTTTGCGTCAGATAAAAAAAATAAGGTTCATATTAAATTATAATCTTGAAAACCGTATCTAGAATTCCAACGATTTACCTGCAGTAGATGAAATGAATCGTTTCTTTCGCCCAAAAATTGATTCGCATTCGCGAGGAAAATAACGGGGTTTGCGAAGGGGACAAAGTGTCAAAAACCGCTGATTGCCATCTGCTCATCTCCGGTTCGTCCCTCGGGCACGAAAAACGTGCACTGAGGGGGGTGTGAGGATTACTGCTCAAACACTGTTACAAAACAGGCTCACGTCGATCTCATTCCCCAGCGAATGTATGCAACCACCGAAAGGGGAGAGAAAATGGCATCAGAAAACTGCGAAATTGCGTTGAGTCAATTTATATTCCCCCTTCCCCGGCGCCTCCATACTGCTTACATTATCGGTTCAAATTGAGATGCAGTAAGTAACAGAAAATTTCTTATTCACGAAATAAGTACTGTGCGAAAGCTTTTCTTGGCGTCACGATAATGACCTGAAGAGAAAAAAAAATACATGAACCAGGATTGGTTTGGAATTTTTTTTCCAAGACTTATGATTTTCTCGTCGGTATTCCCAGGAGGACGAAAACGAATTAAATCTTCACCGAAAGAGCGTTCAACCATTTCCTAAACACGCGAAATTTTTGCGGATTCACGAAACAAAAAATGAGACCTAAGGTTCTTTGGATAATCGTGTGAACTTTATTACCTAAAAAAATACCTTACAGTATTGTACTTCAAATTATTGGATAATATTTTAAAGTATAATGCATGAGATTTATCAATCATGAGCCTGTGCAAAAGCACTCTGATCCTGGCAACCATGTTTTCCGGTTGCTTGGAAGGCTGCGTTAAAATGCGAATCGATGAGTAGAGACAATAAAAAAAATTCAGTAATGATACCCTGTATACAAAATTAAGAGTCTCACTTTATAATTCAAGATCGGTTTTCATAATTCCGAATGAAAAAAAAATTGGATATCTAAAAATCTCTTCGATAAAACGAGGTACAATACTGCACAACACTTCCGAGTCGGAAAAGACGCCAATCCTTCGAGTCAACTTCGTCGCGTGTTCGCCAGTATCACCGCCTTCGTCACATTTCATGCGTGAGGAAGGCAAATGAAGGAATCGGAATTCCATTAAAAAAAAAAAAGTACAGTATACAGTATAAAAAAAAAGACATAGCTGACAAGGACTAGAAACGAACGAGAATTTTCAGACCCATCCGTGTTAATACTGCGTATCCCTTCCCCAAGACCGAACTGCGCTCAAACGTCTGCCACTCGAAAACTCACGCAGCAGAACGGCGCCTCGACACTCGTCTGATTCCCATAAAAAAGGTGATTCAACCGCCGGCATGAATGCATAAAGGGAAGGAACACGCTCGACCGACAGCACCCTACATTTCCTCGACGTTTCGCGTTATTCTGGCATGATGAACAAAAAAAAAAAAAAAGAGAAATAAAAAAATATATATGTGGCAGAGAAGATACGATAATTCCACTGAGCACAGAAAAAAAAAACTGCAAGTAATCGCCGTAAACCTGAAGCACAGTACGGTTCATTCACGTCAGTCCGACGCGTCAGACAAACGTCAAACCCGTCAATTTCCCCATACGCGTCATGCCGGCGAAATACGCTTCTTTTCCCCTCTCCGACGTAATTATACATGAACCCACAGCGAAATTCTTCATCCCCTGGTACACTGGAAGATACCGCTTTTTCGGGGTTTCATTGTGGTTTCTGCTGTCGATTACGCAAAGGGAACCCAGCTGGGTATTTTGCCATGGATTGGGACGTTAGCTGTTGGTTCAACGGGTCTTTGACGGCCGACGAAGACCGGCTGAAGAGACTGTTGCACGCAAATCGAAGCTGAATGTTCTCAAAATTCGATAGATCTATTTCAAAATAGGATATATTGTCAATAAGAAGCGTTTCATTTTGTAGGGACAAAATTACTGTACTAAAAAATTTAATTTGGAAATGAATTTATTCGTCGCCGCCTCTACGAAAAACGGCAATAAACTTTTCTCCCCCCAGTTCATGCGAAATGTTCGCGGTTTCGCTTCGATATACACAGACAGACGAGTTTTCAGAATTTCCTTGAAAGAAACTCGAAACTCTCCAATGCTTTAAAATTTGTCAATCGAGACGAAGGAATTGTTTGAACCTCGTGCAAGTGAGAAAATTCAGTTGACTGAAGAAAAAAGCGACAGTTTCTCTTTAAAAATTAGCATAGGCAATAACAAAAATATAGCCTTAGTTGGCCTAATCTGATCTAAGAAGCAACGAAATCTCCAATGATATTTATCCTTTTATATTTCACCTGGCTGCCACGATATTTTCGAAAATGGTAAGCAAAATCAGGAACATGTATTTTACTTGGTCTAAACTCAGGAAAATAGGATAAATACCATAATCCTTTTTTACATGATTCATCAACCTTCACACAAGTAGAAAACGTTTATAAAATAAGCATCACGTTTTTCGAGGACTGGACAAATAGCAATCCTACTGAACCTCGCAAAACAGCTGGGGCATCGATCAGCGTTTTCAAACCCTGGATCGAATGGCATTTCCGCTAGGAAATTAAATAAATATTTTTCAACCACGGAATTCCCGTGATTTCTTCTTCGGAGTTCTGAAGACTTGGCCGTGAACCACTCATCTAATCCTGGACATGTATACTGTACGACGGTAATTTCCCGAATTTATTTCGTCCCGAGGGTGCAAAAAAGAAAAAAAAGGTTCGTCAGGTGGACCATTTTTACGACCAAATGCCAGCTTTTAGAGTCATAGACCAGGGATGGTAGAAAAATGTTTAGCTTTAGACCAAAGGAAATTTTTATCAGACTCGATAACAACTGATCTTGAATAGACTCATTCTTACCTACGTGAATTATTTGCGCCCATTTATACAGCTCACTTTTTGTTCGTGAGAAAATGCCCATACAAACTAGCGTTCGGCATAAATTCGAGAAATTTGAGCATAGGCTGCAACTCGCCTACATTATGCGGCCAATACAGCATTTCAGATACTGTAGTGCGAAATCGTCAGTTACAAACAATGCCTACACTTCTTACGGGCAAAGTTCCCAAACGAAACGTGTTGACGCAGAACTTCTGTGAGTTTCACCTACCTGGTGGCTGAGAATGCCTTCAATTTCACATGCGTTAACGATTTAACCCAAGAAAAGTCTACGGTTTCCTCTCAGAAGTGCGTATTTGAGCCACTTTTTCGCAAGTATAAACTTGAAATTGTTTTCCGGCCCTGCACAGTTTTCCTTCCGAAAAAAAAACTGCAGCTACAAATAATAATAATAATTAATCGAACTGCGGCCTACACGCGCATAAATACAATACGCTGACTCGAACCGTGAGAAACATCAGGATGCGATGCAACGCACACGGGTAATAGTCTGCTGATGGGCATCATGACCCCAAAAGTACGGAATTTGCGCAAGGCTGCTGCTGCTGCAGCTGAAGACCATATGCCCTTATAGTCGTCGTCGTCCCCGGAAGAAGGAACATATACTGTACTGCACTGTATAGTGCGCGGTATGTCGATTTCCCACGATTCCGCGAAAATAAAAATAAGCGGGCTTCCCCCTCCCCTCCCCAACGCGGCCCCGGATTTGATCAACTTGATGGATGATGACGCATCGTGACGTATCAAAACCGCGTCAACGGCACACGTACACTCGGCAGAAAAGCGGAGCAGGAACCGGGGAGGCGGTATCAGCTAAATGAACCACGAAACCTCTGGTGATAGATGACGTTGTTGGTGGGGTAGAAAGAGCGCGTTGCGAAGGAAGAGGAAAATAAACAATTAAAAGCGCTAATCACGGAAGAAACCAACGCGGCTTTTTTTTTCTTTTCTTTTATTATTACACGGAGGCGATGAATCGGTTCAATCCGAGGCAATTATCCCCGCCTCGGTCGCATTCCGACGGTCACGGGCTCAGTAATTCCATTTGTGCGTACTGTACGTGAGCTTTTCAGTTTTCATTTTATTTTCTGGGCGTCAAAAGCAGTCCACGCCCCGCCGCCTTCAATCCCATCCCCTTGTCACCATAAACCTTCCCGGGGCTGGCAGCAAATTCGCGATTGATCATCGAACCACGCCGCGTTAGTTTTCTCCCGCCCATAAATTGTTACACCCATCAGGCCTCCGAGCTCGTTCATCTTCCAAGTCAAGTTTTTCGGTCTCGGAGAAATTCTTGATTTAATTACGGACGCGTAAGGATTGCTCCATTTCCGGGTGGGAAGCTACAAAACACGCAAGTTCTCACATGATGAGAACCGCGACCACTTTGAGAATTGTACATTTGCAGTCATTTGTGTGTGTGTGTGTTTTTTATGGGGGTTGTTACGAGACATTTTTTGGGGTCTTCAGTGCCCTTGGGCAAGGAAATCGATTGTAGACCCATCTGGGCGATTGTGGAGCTTTTTCTATCTCAGTCTTTTTGAAATTATTCCCAACAATTCAATACGGTATCTTACTCCCTACAGTTTTCAAAAAGTTTTTCAGGGCCATTGAAGATTAGCATCAATTTCTACACAATCGGTGTATTTGTTTCTCTCAATTTTCAGACTGTCGTTCTAAATCAAATCCCAGAATTCGCAAGAATTTTTGAAGACTAAATCGCTTTTTTCTTCGGACATTTTTTCAAGCAGGATGAGCATAAAATTAGATGAGTAAGATAGCTTCAGACAAACTTTGACGAGTATAGTTCGTACAGGGCTAACTAAAACACTTCTGAAAAAAAATCGCAGGATCGGAAATGGAAAAATCCCGGCACTCGTATTTGATGAAATTATGAGCATTCAATTCTCTTCGAGGGCCGGAAAATAACTCATAAATTTCACGAATAAATCTTAAAATTCTGGGAAACAAATGTGAAAACAGCGTTTCATCTTCTTAATGTGCAAAACAATATTTTTACCAAAACTCAGAAATTGTGCCTCAAAATTTCGTATGTTGCCATTGTCCAGAAACTCTTTGAAACGACTCGAAGAAGACGACCAAGAGTTGAAAATGAGTTCATGAAAGCAATTGTACCCGTGAGATGTTCAGCGGAGAAATCGGTTCAAATTATTTTCACGCATGAAATTTCAAATTTGCATTACAAGACGCCAAAACTTACAGGAAGGGTTATTTTCAAATATGGCAAGCACACGACCGAATTGCGGAACAGATCGAGAGGTTTAAGTCAGTATCTCTTCATTACATTTAAAATAACGATATTATATTTTCCCAAATCTAAAAATATCATTATTCATGAAAATATGAGTGAGAATATTGGAGCACTCTGGGAATCATTGGAACGGATCGGAACCATTAGGCGGGACCAATAAACGCATAACAGTCATCAGACAAAAATGTCTGTCCCAAACACTCTTAACATATTGCATCGAAAAGCGTCAACAGGCTGCCAAAAAGTAATTATCCACACGTGCAACACGATCGAAGCACAACAAAAGCGCCGCTGTCCAGAATCTAGAAAATTATCGATAACGCGAGCGCGTGCGAAAAAAAAGGGGGGGAGAGAAAAATTTTCCCAGGATCTCCATCAACAACCAACAGGGAAATGAGAAAAAGAAAAGAATAGAGGTTGTTCTATATAACGCGTAACTTTATGTTAGAGCCATAAGTTCGGTGTCGACGGCGAATATAAGGAAAGAGAAAGACGAGCAAAAATAAAGAACCCAGGGCATCGACAGCGAGCGAAGCACCGCTGTTTGTGTGCGCGCGGGACTCATAAATTGATGATGGATCGGTTCTTTGTGCAAACCCGCAGAAATTTCATTCCCCCCATTCCCTGCTCTGCTGGCACGCTCGCAAAAAGCCACGAAGCACAAAGGTAGATCATAAAGTTCGTTTGCGCAAATAATGACAAATTGCATCAGCATGCGTCACTGGACTCGTTACGTCGTGAAACGTTGAGCACAACATCGCATCTCTAGACAAACGAAGAAAAGAAAATATGCAGTACTGTATTTATTATACTGTACAGACTTCCGTACTATAAGTTACGCAATGCAAAAAAAATCGCATAATTTGTGCTGGAATAAACATGAACTCGGAAAATCTGGAAGCAACAGGAATTCAAATTAAACGCTTTCGAATCAATGTCGAGTGATGTTAGCATATGTTGCAGCTGGACATTTCAACAAAAATGATAATTTTGAGCTACTTAAATTACTACTTTTGTTTTTACAATACCGTGATACTGTACTCAGAAAACAAGCTCAACCCTAGCCATTTAAAATTTAAATACAGCATTTCCCCTTCATTTATCAATAAATTTCCCCGAGAAAAAACGAACTTCTCCAAATTTTCAAGTTTTCACATCTCTCAGTCATTCCAATCAACCTAGGGATATTTTCTCCTCTGAATCCGCAATTTTCAGCGTGCATACAATTGAGAGAAATCGAAACTTTCCATCTCTGAATAGTTCAGAAAAACAACTCGATTGAAATCAATTATTTCGTAATTATTCGTCACTCGAAAATAATGGTAATTCCTAAAAAAAATTTTGCGGAGAATATTGTTAACAAGGTCTGCACAAGTTTGAAACCCGCAGAAAATTCGATTATTTACTTCGAAGTTTCGGGGAACCCTTTTCCTTCGTTTCGAATAGCATAATTTCAGATCACCCGGTATGGAGAAAATCTAGAGCGGGCAAAATTAAGAGCAAAGAGGAAAACAGCAAATTGAGTTTCTGCGCTTTATTTGAGGTAATTAGTTGACAGAATTTCTCGTCAAGCCGCGGCACTTATGCTTCCCGAAGAAGGAGAAGAAGAAGAAGAGGAAATCGGGAGACAATGACATCCCTGGTATCTTTATCCAAGGGGCGAAAAATGAGATGGAAAGAAAGCATTCCGACCCGCTGCGAATTCGTCACTCGAAGCGCAGCGCAATTGTGCATTAAACCCAATTAAAAAGGTCAAGTGACGCTTCTTCCCTCATCCCTGCAGCTCCCTTCGCATAGAAAATGTCCCGCATCACGACCCCGACGCCCTCGTTTTCTTCGTGCTCTTCCTAAAGCTATAAAAGCAACAACAACACACAAAATAAAATAAATAAAAAGCAGTATAGAGTAGTAGGCTGTTGCATACACAGCTGAACAGCAACAAAAGCGGAACCCGCAAATTGATTCCACGGTTTGCGCGCCAGGAAACGGACGCGCCGTTTCCTGTGACTAGGCGCTTTTTCTGCACTGAAAAGCTGTAATTCCATAGAGAAGAAAAAAAAGCCCTTTCCCTTTACCAGAACGCATCTGGACCATAAAACTATTTCACAACAGCGAAAAATAAAGATTCTCTTCACTTCACAGGAGAAGTCCCGAAATGAGCCATAAATTATCTTCCACTCCAGGTTTGCAAAATCTGAAGGTGAACAGCACATAATTAAAAAACTTTTACAGACCAACTGCGTAGATCCCTCGCGTGGTAACGCATTTCAAAACCTTTCTACCCCGAAAAATATTTCAGACAAAAACATAGTTCAGGTCTTTCAACTAAGAAAACATTTTACGCTAAGTTGTACTGTAGTAAAGCATTTTCGGTGATCCAATTGCTGAAATTAAACTTCAATGATTCACATCAACAAAATCACGAAAATAGGTTTCCAAAATTTTCAAGAAACGTAACATTTGTCTCAGGGAGTACTGTACTGTAGTTCTTTCCAAATAACTCAGTCCTCATACCCGTTTATCGAGAACGCAAAAAGTAAATTGTAACCAAATCCCTTCGAAATGCATAAGCGATTAGAGAAAAAAATCACCAACAATTTATATACATTATTGGGCGCAAATCAAGGTGCTAATATTTAAATGTCGGCACAGAAAGCTAAGGCCTCCAAATCGTTAGAATCACGTCGGCAAGAAAAGAGAAAAACCGAAACGAGCAGTTTTTCCAGAGGCCTGTTCCGAACATTTCGAAAGCGATCTTCGATCCAAGGCCGGATCAAACTTGGGGTTTGAAAAAATAAAAATTTAATTGAAATACAAAAAAAAGAAGCTAGGAGGATCAACTGGATACCCCCGCTCGACTTCGGTTGAACTCCACAAGGAAAGTGTGCATGAATATTCCCAGTCACGGGCCACAAAAGGGGATTATACCTACACCGTCACGTCCGTGAAATCCGACTTGGCCGCAAAACAAAAACGGTTGCACATAAATGCAAAAAAGTGTGGGGGAAGGGGGGGGGGGAGAGAAAGAGTAACCCCACTTCTGGCGGTACACTCAACTCACACAAACACACCAGTACTCGTGTAAAATAAGAATGAAGGAAAGAAGAATTGCATAAGCCGAAACGAATCCTTCCACAAGCCCCAAGGATTGCGCGGGGGGAAGGAAATGCTTTCAAGCAAACTTCCAGGTATTTCCTCTGGAGGAAGTCATTTCGGAATTTCGAGCAACCGCATGAAGAGAGAATTTACACTCACCGTGCGAGCAATCAGGTCCAGTCCATCCCCGGTCACAAACGCATTTCCCGGCATCCAGGTCAAACTTTCCATGCGGAGAACAATCTGGCAAACAGGCCAACACCTTGTCGTCCAACAAGGAACAATTGTAGCCTAACCAGCCTGCTCTGCAAACACATCTTCCTCGCACACATTCGCCGTGGTTGCTGCAAGTGGGATCCACGCATGTTTCTGCAAAGAAAATTTAAGATAAACAATTATTATACTGGTACCTTGTCACGAAAATTCAACGAAAAAAAAAGTTTGGCCGACTTTTCAACCGAGACATGCCTCGCAAGAATAGCATACCTACCCTCTTGATAAATGGTGAATTGCATCAAATTTCATTCCCACACCCACTAAACATCCCCCCTACAATTGTTGCTGCATTGTCACGACCACAGGTTTCTTCAAAGAAAATCAAGATGAACAAGTCATACCTTCTCCCGGAAATTCTCCCGAAAAAAAGTTGACCGACTTTTATGTCCTGCACGAACCGATCTTGAAAAAAAAATTAGTCGGGTCAAAGTTCATCCACTTGTCCGGCAAGAAACTAAATCCTACAGTTTGTTTACAATTTAAATGCCTGCACTTAGTATTTTAAACTCACAAAAATGGCCTAGAAAAAGTTTGATATCGCTCGCATGTGTCTCAGGAATTTTGGATCCGCCAGTTTTCTGATTTTGATAATATCAATCAACATTTTAAAATGTGTCCAATCCGTTTGACCCGTCGAACGGATTCATTATTTTTTAAGACGTTCATTATTTTTTCTGGTGAAAACATTGGAATGGCTCAGTAAAATATGATTTAGATGCATACCAATAATCCCATGTATTTATGAGAAGTGAAGAAAAAACTTTTTTGTGTTGAAAGGAGTGTATGCTCGGATAATGCCGAAATGAAGCAATCTGACTCATTAGATAGTTTGAAAAATAATCTTGCCCCGTGAAACTCACGTGATGAATGGATTTAAAATCTAAAGGAGTGGAGAACAGAACGTGAAAACCTCTATAATGAATAATTATTTTTAATGAGAATACGTGTCTCACAAATGCTTTCATTACAGCAAAATTCAGAGACAAATCATCATCGATTTTTGCGACAGCAGTTGCTTCAATCACACAGGATAAAATACATATTTTTTCTGAAATCTCTCCATTCTTTTTACGCTCCATTCAGCAGAGATGAAGCTGACAATGCATGGTTCAATTTTTTTGCTTCGTCCGTCAGTCGGTAATCAAAAATCCGAAAAACGAAAGAAATTTTGTGCGAAAATTTAAGTCATGGAAATCACAAACGAACTCAGAGAAGTTGAAACGTTCACCAAAAAAAGAACTTTTTACCATTGGATTTATTGCACGAAATTTTCCAGTCCTAGACGAACGGAATCCCGTTTCATTTAGCCAAGTTCCAGGATGCGTCCGATTTCCATCATCCTCGTACACTATACTTGGTAATTTTAATAAATCATGATTTATCTAATTAATACTTCGTGAAAATCGTCAGAATTTATACGGAATTTTAAAATGCTGTTCTTTGATTGCATTTCCAGACGAAGGTAGGTTTTGTCGGAGCTTCGCAAAGATGCTCTTTTCAAAGGCCCGCCGACGGAAAAGAAAAGCCGTCAGTCGGTGGAATCTCGAGGTATTCTTCCCCGCATCTCGAGAAGTATTTCAAGACTCGGAAACTTGAATGGAAACGGAAATGAAGCCCGAGGAAACCCAAAACCGAAATCGATTTCGCCTCCGTTCTGACTTGAAAAAAAAAATATGAGGACGAAATAAAAAGGAGGCACAGACGGCACGAAGCTCGTTACATTTCTTCGATTGTCCTCTCGGCCGCTCATTTGCGATTCCCGTTCGAGTCGCAATAAAATATCCCAGAGTTATTCTAGTTCGCCCAGCCCCGAATGCGTGTAATTTTTAAAATGCGGTAGGAAAGCTTCTGACCCGTTGTGTTTTCCGGAGCCTCTCTGCGTCTTTCTGCGCCGATTTGGGCTAAGTCTAAAAATCTTAAAGAAAGAAGGTTCAGAAGCGGCTCGACGAGAAGAAAACAATTGGATACACAGTTCCGTTCCCATTGTTCAATTTTTATACCTTATCAATTTGATTTGATTTTTTTGCCACCACAGGAAACTGAATACTCTACTGAACATAAATGATCCTATTTCCAACATCAAGAATTTTGCCCAGATACCGAAATAACAAGAACACAAGTCCAGTGAGATCATCGTCAAAATGTAGACCTTGTCAAATCTAAAAAACAAATTTTATAGTGCTGACCGGGAAACTGAATCTTGTACTTCATGAATCCTATTTCGAACTTCAAGGATTTGGAAATACTGTACTGTACTGTACTGTATTTTACATAAAATAACAGCCCAGTGAAGGCCAAGGTGAGGAGATTTTGTTCACAACTTTTAAAATTCTTTTCGATTTTTCCCGCGATGGAATCTCGTGATGAATGAATATGCATGTAATTTTTACAAAAATGTTTTCAGCATTTCTTAACAACAATTCCAACGTTTCCTCGCTCGATTCAAAATGGAGAGAATGTATAGCGTTGAAAGTGCACTTTATTACTGGTAAGATATATATAAATGGAAGGAGAAAACTAATTATATGACTAAAACTCCGTCAGCCGTTCAATTGTTTAAAATGTTTACGTCTTCTAGTTAACGTTTTTTAGCAGAATCGCTGTGCAAAGGTCTAGACTTGGCATTGAGCGAACGAAAAAGATTTTTGAGCTAAGCAATGTTTCTGTTCTTCATGTTGAAGAATGTTCATTTTGGCTTAAAACGTGAAAAAAAAAATTTCGCTTACAACTGAAGCAAATTGATCAATTTTCACTATGCATGGCTTGGATGATTTTAAATCAGTGAGTTTGGCATTCAAAAAATTCTCATTCCAAGGTACTGGCATCACAGTACAGTACTTTTGAATCTTGCTCGTCATTCCCTGGATTGCGATTGAAATACGACTCCGAAGACCTTCAGAAACACTTGCATAACTGGAAGATAAAACGGGACCAGGGGCGCGAGAAAATCAGGATCTTGCTTCTCCGGTAGAACATTTCGCGATGTTTTATTTTATTTTACTTATGCAGAACGCACAGAATTGATATTCCTTGGTAATCATGAAAATGTTTCTTTTTCTTTTGGTCTGACAGTAAAGAGCGAGAAATTTTTTTACGCCGAGGAATGAATTCTTCCAGCGGCGGCCTTTTCAGCGCGTCATCGAAGAATTTAGAAGAACTCCGGCGGGCGGGATGATTTGAAGCCAAATTCCGGCGGAATCCGAGTCGGTTTGCGACTGCTTAAAAAGAATCCTTCATGCCTATAAAGCTGTGGTGGAAGTGAGAAAATCCTAACGAGTCAGTTTCCACGGGCATCCCGCCATAAAAGCTCGCGGAGAAGGCACTTCTGGCTGGGCCTGATTTACGCTCGACATCGTAAAACAAGTCTGGTCGTCACTCGACGAGGCACGCGGCAGTCGACGCCTAACAAGGCACCGACCCGAATCCCTGACAGCATCCAGACCGATCCCTTTTGCCTTTTTTCTTCAAACACACCCCCCCCCCCCTCTTTTCCATTCGAAATCATTTCTTGGTCTTCTTTTTTCTTACCACAGAAAACAATCATCATTCCGAAGTACTGCACAGGGAGAAAAAGCGGGAGGAAAGACGGTTCTTGATCAGTTCAGGAATCACGACACGCCTACCCTAACCCGGACCGATCCGAGGCAGCAATTATTTCCGACTTCATTCCACGATGGGTTTCGAAACATCGCGCAAATCGGATTTACATTTACAGATAATTTATTCATCACGTAGCGAAGTCTACAGCACTTCAGCATCAGCAAAAGGTCTATATTTTTAACTCATTAAAAAGTGGAATGTGTTGTCTCGAATATTTTCGAATTAGGGTCCCAGCGTCAATTCTGCAAACATGGGCAATTTTTAACACTTTTTTGAAAGAATTTCTTCAACTTGCTCTTGGGTACATGTGTGTTTCATTCTTTATTACTGAATTTTCTCCCGATTCCGAGTTTAAATTGTCAAGTGGAGCTTACTTCTCATTCTAGTGTACCTAAATTGTACAATAAGTGCAAAATTTATGAACCTGCATTAATTTTGGCGGTCAGAGTAAATTTTCAAATATTTTTTCAATAATGTTGTCCCAAATATTTTTAAATTAGGGTCGCAGCGTCAGTTCTGCACACAGAAAAAAATTCTTCACACTTGTGTATGAGCGTTTCTTACTTCATGGCTGAATTTTCTCCCGATTCCGAGTTGAAATTTGTCAAGTTCGGCTTTTTTCTCGCCCAAGAGTACTTGAAATCATCCAGAACAATGCAAAATTTATTGATCTGTATTAATTTCGTCGGTCACAAAAATGTATGCTTTTGACGAGATTGCAGCAAATACCAATACTGTGTTCTGTTTAGGAACGTAAAAGTGCTGAAATCAAATTTGGGACAATTTTCCAATATCTTTAGTCTCACTTTCTGTTCAAAAACGTTTCCCCTTCGATTCCATCACGTTTTCAAGATCTATATCTACAGTCTAAAAATAATTTTCGAGAAGCGTGAATTCGATGATCGACAACTGCATTTAATTTAAAACTAAACCAACGATGAAAACGAGCCTCAGAAATATTCATTGATCGCAGTAAGATGGATAAGTCTTCAAGTTCTTTAATATTTCAGTACAGTAATTCTTCTTGCTCAGCGACTTCCAACAATTTCAACTGACTAAGGAAATTTCTGAGGACTGCCAGGCTTTCTTACGAATTACAATATTTCTTTCATCTAAATACAGTATTGTAGAATTACATCGCTTAAAAATTGGCGATCGGCATCATGCGTACGCATCTTGTGCCTTCGCAATGCACTATGGATGCAAAACTACCAACACGTCGCAAAAGTTCTCCTTCCAAGATTTAAGACGTTTTCCACAACTAATTCTGAACCATTTGTCGGAGCTTCGAGTCAGGGAATCCGACACATTATCGTAAAACAAATGCTCCCAGTGGGTGGAAGCAATTTGCAGCTTAGTGGGAAAGCAGATTAAAGCGGGTATGCCCAGTGGCATTGTGTTGACAAACTTGAGCTTCCAGTGGTGATCCCCATTTGACCCCGCCGCCAAAAAATAGGGCCTTTCATTCCCAGGCACCATTAAGAGGGCTGCAGATTTAGCAATATTGTTGTATCAACTGTGTGAAGATAAATAAATAAACATTTGAAATACTCTCACGGAGTAACTTTTGCGTTTCCTTTGAAAGTCGCAGAAAACAAATTAAATCTCCGATCCTCCTTTTCATTAATTATTAGAAAGTAGTTCTCAACGATTGATCATCGTTGATCACCAACTTTTGTAAAATAGTTTTTGGATAACAAACGTAAAAATGCTGAACTCAAATTTGGGACAATTTTCCAATATCTTTAGTCTCACTTCTGTTCAAAAACGTTTCCCCTTCGATTCCATCATGTTTTCAAGATCTATCTCTACAGTCTCAAAATAATTTTCGAGAAGCGTGAATTCGATGATCGACAATTGCATTTTTTTGTGAACTAAACCAACGATGAAAGTGAGCCTCAGAAGTATTCATTGATCGCAGTAAGATATGGATAAGTCTTCAAGTTCCTTAATATTTCAGTACAGTACTGTACTTCTTCTTGCTCAGCGACTTCCAAGAATTTGAACTGACCAAGGAAATTTCTGAGGACTGTCAGGCTTTCTTACGAATTACAATCTTTCTTTCATCTAAATACAGTATCGTAGAATTACATCCCTTGAAAATTGGCGATCGGCATCATGCGTACGCATCTTGTGCCTTCGCAATACACCATGGATGCAAAACTACCAACACGTCGCAAAAGTTCTCCTTCCAAGATTTAAGAGG
Organism: Notodromas monacha; assembly: GCA_905338405.1. Classification (NCBI taxonomy): domain Eukaryota; kingdom Metazoa; phylum Arthropoda; class Ostracoda; order Podocopida; family Cyprididae; genus Notodromas; species Notodromas monacha. Next base: position 24,964 of record CAJPEX010001304.1, on the reverse strand, counting down.
TTTTCCACAACTAATTCTGAACCATTTGTCGGAGCTTCGAGTCAGGGAATCCGACACATTATCGTAAAACAAATGCTTCCAGTGGGTGGAAGCAATTTGCAGCTTAGTGGGAAAGCAGTGAAGTAGAAAGAATAAAAACAGAGACGTTATCTTTTATTGCGACAAGGGCGAGCCGGCTTTAAAATGACGAGTTTTGGCGGGGTAAGTCGCTCGCGAGAAGGCACTTAACGACACTCCCGAGACCCGAAACGAGTTAGCGAAGGAGGTTTCTCTACTGCTTCACTCGTTTTTCTACCCACATTATTGCGTTTTACTTTATTTTGTATCGAGGGGGAGAGGGGGTTTTAATGGACTTGAGGAAAAGAAAGAAGACATCTGGGTGAGATTTTTACATTTGCGACGGACGAGGATGAGATCGGACTGTCGAAAGGAAAGGCCGGCGTGTTTCAGCCGCGACGTTTCAATTTCCCTGACAAGCCCTGGGGATGTCAAACCCCGAGGCTTTATTATTCACTCGCCCACTGCCCACGGGAAAAGAAAAAAAAACCCTCGGAGCCCGGGTGATCGAGAATGGGACGCCTTGATCAAGGGCTTTATTTTTCTTCCCAGTGCGTCTCTCATATCCCGCCCGGGTCAGGTTTGGTAAGCAGACCATATTTTTTTGTTGCAACACGAGAATTTCTGGGTGTCTTTGAAAATTTCGGCCTCCATGCTTGTATTTATGGTGTGATGCTGGTTGAAAGTGACCCCATACTAGGTCACAGTGATGCCCAAAAGAAGTGGTTATCGGGCTACTAAAGTACGTTATGCTTCTTATTCCAAGAAAACCGTGTTCAAAAGGACGCTCTCAACTCGTGGCTGAATTTCCTTCTTTTGCAGCTCGAAGGTGAAGAATTTTTTCAAGATGAACCCATTACCCAAACCGTTGCTAAACCTTCGGCCTCAAAAGTTACTTCCTAAAAGTAGGCATTGTTTTTGAATGACGTTAAAAGGCTTCAGTAAATTGGGATAGCCTTCGAACAAAATCAATTCTCTATAAGTAGGCAGACAGATTGAAAATTTTCTAGCACAATTTCATAGGCCTATCGACTTCCTATTCAATTACGTGGATACAAAATAATATAAACTAAAGTAGTGTACTTGTTTCCCTTGTGTATTTATACTTCATGCGGACGAAATCACTCAGACTAAATTTGAGGTTCTGCATCCTAGAAGCGTTCAATCGCGAGGCACAGAAAAGTATTTACCTACCATTATTTGGGTGAATAACAACTCGTTTGACGTCAATACAGTAAATATAAATCGATTGGTTAACCAACGTTTACTGCAGAATCAATGAACATTCTGCAACCATCAACCGATCTTTCAGCGGCACATTAATACCTCGCACTTCGGACAGGGATAACTTCCCAGTACCAAGTTACGACTTCTATTGTACATGTACTCATGATAGTTTTCAAAATGTATTGCCCAAGCAACGCCGTCCATAAAGAAAGGCGTTTTAATAGTTGGTTACAGTCACATATGAGACTTGAACCCGAGGTAAATGGACCATAAACGAATCATTGGATGTAACTTACTGCATGGTATGACAAAAATGCGTACAGTACAATAATTTACCTAGTCCTGGAAATACAGTGCAACCATTCAAACACGGGGAACTGAAGCATAGGTCAAGTACTGAATTAAGTTCATGATTTGTTCGATAACCGAGTATAAATTATTCTTTTAAATGACTTTCCAACACGGTCATGGTATTAAATTTTGAATTTTTTTTAATCTTACAATTTTGACTGTGCCTGCTTTCCTTTCAGTCCGTTGAGATTAAGACAATACAGGGTCATTAAAACGTGTTTTATTTATTCAATTGAAACTACCGTAGTTTATTTATTTTGAACAATAATTAATTTTATTCGAGTCATTCGGGTGCAGTACATGTAGAAATAATTCTCGATCTCCCCCCGAGAGAGGGTTTGCCCATTCCCGGAATTTCTCGCCGCCACTCGCGCGAGAAGGTCAACGAAACCTTCTTTCAGACTC